>MU281348.1:453813-531289 GCA_022385595.1 Xylaria palmicola
TTTTTATTTTTTGTGTTTAATTTATTATTTTTAACAACCCCCAAAAAAACAACACAGTTTTTCAATATTTTGTTTTTATTTTTATTTTTTTTTTTTTTTTTTTCAGCCCCCCCCCCCCCCCCCCCCCCCCTTTCCCCCTTTTCTAGTCCTAGTCTGAGAGCGTTAGCAGCTATAACACAGGGAGACTTGAAATCGGCAGACATACCGCATACCGCGACAAGTAGTAAGCAGGCACCTTTTATACGAATTTTCGATGTTGCATACAGACTTTGAAAAGTTGGTACGGCATATGGAAGACCTTGGGGACCCTCGAAGAAGAAGGTTGTTACATTCATCGTTGCTCCTACAGCCACTATAACGGTGCCGGGAGCTAAAGATCAAATCTTGGCTGCACTATCGGACCTAGCTACCTGTATCAGCCTGCTGCCGGCTTCGAACTGGTAGTCTGTGCGGTAGGGCTGGTGGGGTGGCTGGTGGGGTGGCTGGTGGGGTGGCTGGCACGCCTACATACGTGACCTATATCATATATAATAAACTAATATATTACTATAATAAGGATATTAAGAAACGAGCTTACTAGGTACCTGAGTCCCCTCACTACAGAATTAGCGTGGAGAACAACGATTAATAGTTGTATGGTTGAACAGATCACTTAGACAAGTTAAATCTAACACGAACCGGTTAGTTAGGTGGCCTAGGCACGCAGTGGTAGTTTGTGCACCCACACTCATCTGGCTACTGGGGCCACCTACGGCCAGGCCATAGGTAATACGGCTGCAGGTAATGCTGGTTTATTGTTTTGTTCCAAGTGAATGGGGTGTGACTGGTCGTCTCAACTGACCATTATTGGGCTTGGCACCTAACCTATTACAGAAAGATGGGGGAAAACTCACGTCAATCGATACTGGGGTTCAATGGGCCATGGTGAATACGGAGGTTTGGCTAGACTTGGGAGGGCATACAAATTGAGTGCAAGCGACCGTTGGATTGGACTTTCCTTCCTTCCTTCCTTCTGTATCCAGAGTTTTACTTCATAACATAAAGGCATAACTAACTTAACGGGTGGTTGAACCCGTTGCCGGTATTGAACCCATTACACTGCCCGCCAATTGGGGCGGCACGGATTAATTTCCGAGCTGCAATATCGGGTTAGCCAGCCAGGCCTTCCAGCATTCTACACCATTCCTGGTAGCATCAGCCTGTCCTGCCACTGGTCCTCACTCCTGAGCAGGAGCAGCTGAAAATGGTTTACGTGATGGAGTTCTTCGTCGACGGCGGTTGTCGCGGGAATGGCCAGCCGGGCGCTATTGGTGCCGCCGCCTGCTGTCTCATGAGGAAATACCGCGGTTCTCACCAAGCCCGAACAATTCACCTGCCGAGTTACCCAGCGCCAACAAATCAACGAGCCGAGATCATGGCTATCATCATGGCCCTTGAATGGGCCATCGAGAAGACCAACGAATTAATGACAAATCCTGCGATCAGTGTCCGCATCCATTCCGACTCAAAGTACGCTATCGGGTGCATGAACACATGGATCGACAATTGGGTGGCCAACGGATGGGTCAATTCATCTGGCTTCGAAGTTGCCAACCGCGACCTAATCGAGCGCGCTTCCGACCTCAACGATGAAGTTGCATATATGGGCTCAGTGAGATATGAATGGGTTCCTCGGTCGGAAAATCAATTAGCCGACGAGTACTGCAACGATGCACTGGATGACTTGGCTTAGGTACATCACCTAACGAGGCAATCGCCTTGTCATCCTGCTCCCCGTATTTGCAACCTACACAACTCTATACGAATCGAATCAAGTTGTCCTTGAAGGCTCCAACAATCAATTCACCTGTGCCCGGGTGAAGTTCGTTCGCTAGCCTACGACTCGTATGATGCTTGCTTCAAAGACGTACCACCATGATAATCGGGCTACGATATGGCGAATTGCATAAGCAATCTCTTTTACCAACGGGGTAAAGATTTTCTGGGACATTATACCGATTCACGGCCAAAGTAATAGGACTACTCGGGGATCAGGCTTGATATTGAAGTAGGAAGTGGAGGGCAAAAAGGTGGATTATGTAACAAAAAGGGGGGGTCTTAACAGCTAGTCGAGTCTTTCGGTTGCGCTCCTTTTTAGTCACATTTCCCAGAGATAAGCACGGTAGCCGCGTAGTTTTTACGAATTACGATTATTTCTTCCTTGATTAATTAGTTCTCCGTGAATATTGAAGTTAGGAGTGAGGATGGTTATGGATTACATAAGCAAAAATGGGAGGGGGTTTTCTATGATTGGCTTCTCTAATTGCGACGGCTTGACTACAACGTACCTAGCCGGAATACCAAGAATAACGAAGGTCTTTGGATGAGTAACTATTGGTCGAGGTTGTTGGGTGGTTTGTCACGGAGTGAATAGATAGACCTGCCTACAGCTAGGGAGGTAGAAGAAGGGTAGTAAGGGGTCAATAAGTTGGTGGGCTTGGCACCTGTGTCGTTTACCGGCTGACCTATGTCTGCGAGGTAGTCTCGCAGGTATTGCACCTTGAAGTTAGAGTCCACCATCTTGGTGGCGTCCAGGTCAATCATGCCAGCCTGAAGATCAGAACACACAGAGTAGACTCGATCGACAATACCGCCGATACTCTCACAAAGCCGCTGACCAAAGAACCTTTCTACAAACATGCAGCAGGACTGGGAATCAGCTGTCTTGTCCGCGAGCTGGTTCCGACCGAGAGCTCTCACTAGGATCAGTTGACAGTGCCTCGAGCACAGCTTCTCGCCAAAAGAAGCGATCTCGGGTATCAAGGCCGATAGCGTGCTATATGCGCAGCTTAATTTCAACTCGTCAAGGTTGGACCGGAAGGCTTGTGGCACATCATCCGGACAGGTACACTCACTGATGCTGTGTCACACGTACACCGGTTACAGAAGCTGAAGGCCGTGACACCCGATATTTCGGGTAGTTGAATAAAGGAAACTGGAGGTCTTAGGCAAGGTAACCGGAGAACGGAGGTCCGAAGCGAGGGTCTAAGATACGGGCCAAAAAAGGTAATACCTAGCGAAGGAAGTGAGGCTATTAGAACGAGCCGATCCCTCTCGCGAGAAGCCAGGAGAATAGATCTAGCAGGACACTCTGACTCCATAGAAAACTATCGTATGAATGAAAACACCCTTCCAAGCCCTCCAAACGAGCCCTTGTTACATGCTGTCAGTGAACATCTCCTGCGCGATTTCACACACCTAGTGCAAGCTTGCGGGCAGGCCAGGGTCTCTCTGGCGGAAATTTGGTTAGGGAATAGAGATGGAGCCAGCCACAACCGGATTTCAATCTCGTCAATCAACAACCAGGCTGCATACTCCCATATCAACAGAACGTATGTTCGACAACAGCGCCAGGCTCCTATTCCGTGCCCCAAAGGCACGAAGGGTGAATATGGAGCCATGTTGCTTGATCCGCCAGGTCAATGCATCTGTTTGGCCAGCTCCTCGCTGACGTCGGGAGGACAGTACATTACCGGGATAAACCCGGCACCGTTATCTAAGGTAGCAATTTCTTCGTCACTCTTTTCTCGAGCAGCGTCGGCCGCTGAGCCTTGTGTAAGTTCCATCCCGTTTAGCTCGCGAATAGCATCAACGAATCGCCGTGGGCGCTGATGCTTGAGTGTATTGCAAGATTAGGTAATATCTCAGGCGTGGCGACGCAGAGATTGTGAGTGATATGGTTGTCAGAGGTGTTGTTTCGCAAGACATACTATTGGTACGTGCGTCTTTGTATATGAAGGCTCCCGCAACAGACTCCTACCATATGTCTCGATGCATCTGAAGATGGCAATTCACTACTTATTTCATAACAGCAGAGCATACGATACGCTATACAGACTAACAATGCTGCTAACTATCAGGAACCGACTGAAGAAAAGTCAGATCCTGGTTCTCTAGGTCCCGCGAGCTCGCTTTCTCGGGCGGCTGACCTCCTCGTCATCCGTGAAGTCCATTTTCTCTGTGGGGTGGGCCGTCACCGGCTGGACGGGGAAGCACGTCTGATATTGGGTAAGGATGGGGTCACTGATATCGGCGTAAGAATCGTGCTCACCTCTAAATGCCACTCAAAGAACTTCTTTGGTGTATCTATACTACCTAGTTGGGGCGTTATAGCGTGCTGGCCTGTCGGAGGCTGTCTCGTCTTCGTCACTCAGCCCAAGCACGTCTAGGACTGTATCCCGGACATCGGGATTGTTATCGGGATGCTTTCCGAAAGCCATGAGTGTCAGGAAGATCGCCAAAGCGATGCAGGGGGAGGAGAATAATGCGCTTCCAAGCAGACCGGGTGACCATGCGCTCGTGTCAGACCTGAACGTTGGAGAAGCCAGCAAACTTCTCCTCGACCTTTTCTCGCCTTGTCTTCCTTGAATTTGTCCTTGTTCTTCTTCTGTTGGTCCTGTCTGTGATGCGGACTTCCTCGGCCGTGAGGCGTTGTGCGTGTCGTACTCCTTGACGAGGTATTGGATGATGGCACCCGACTCCCAGAGGATTAGGTCTGAACTCGGGTCCTGTATAGCTGCGATAATGGTTAATACTGGAAAAAGGAGAGTTTGTGAGTACGAATTGCTTGAACGTGTTTATGTGCTCATGTATTCAGACTAGTAACCTGGGCATCGGCCATTGAGGTTGATATCGGTAAATGGCTTCTTCTTCACGTCGTCGAATCGAATGCAACAATCTCATAAGGAAGCCCACTTCCTCCAGGATTACCACTGCCTGTCATAGATTTTATACAAATCAGGCTCGCTAAAAACAAGGGGTGAAGTGGCCAGCATCAACTTGCGATTGCCGACGCTTCATTTACACTTGCTGCCAGCCTCTTCCGACATGGTCTAGGTTCACAACTCTATGTGTTTGGCTCGAACCAGTTGAGCTCTTGTTGCTGCTCATTTAGCACAGTACTGTGATGGTTGATATTCTTCTAGATAACACCGTTCCTAGATATTTTGAATGTTCGTCACTGAGAAAATATATACTCAAAATGGCGAAGATAACGAGTTGCCCCTCAACATCCACAATGACACGCATGTCCCGTACGATGACGGTGATCTAGCCAACGGCTGATTAGGTCAGAATGCTCGCGACCCCCTACATGGTCCAGGAAAAACAATGACATTAGAAACAAGCCCGCCCTGCTTATCACAGAGCGAGCCTGAACCTAGTTCTTATGGAGAAAAGAATGTAGGAGAAGGTGGTCTGGAGTAACGAAAGCCAAGAACTTTGCCCGAAATATCCTACTAATCTACTAGTAAGCCACAATCTCTCCGACTCTGCCGCGACATCACGACTTCGTCTTCTCTGCGTCGACTGCCCACTAAGAACCTTGGCCAGAGAGAGGCACTGCCACGCCGCGTGGTCTGTAGAAGCGGCCAAGTGAGGACGGACAGTGGTAGACGCGTCGCCCACTAGAATCACCCGATCGTCAAAGAAAGAACTCTCGGTACACAGCACGTCGTTCACTTTCGTAACGAACGGGCTTTTGGTTGTTCGGATAAGATCAGCAAAAGGGGCAGCCATATGCGGAAGCATTTGGTCTCGATGTCTTTCCCAAACCGCAGTACATATCAACCCGGCTGGGACTGTGTTCTTGTGATGCCGCCCTTTAATGTCGGTGAATATCTCCGTCATCTCTGGAGATTCCTCATCGACATTGTAATACCATAACCAATTGATGACTCTCTTCCCCGGCTCAAAGCAGCCGTCATCAGTTGGAATAACATAACTACAGCGAGGTGAGTTGGGCATAGACAAGAGCGACTGCATAATTTACAGGATTGAGGCTTGCGAAAATGGGGTGTCGGTAAGGGGGACAGAGGAGAAGTAGCAACACGCACCATACTATGTATGAGTTTTTCAAGAGCTGCGTCGCAGCACCATCGCTAAAGAACTTAGCAACCTCAATGGATACCTCATTCTCAGGAACCATAGCCCTCCATACAACATAGCCCGCGTACTGGGGCCTAATCATAGGCCGGAGCAGCTTCCGCACGGCGGAGTGAATGCCATCAGCACCGATAACCAATTCAGCTTCCACCGAATCGCACTTTTCGGTCAAAACGTTTTGGAAACGCACAATCATGGATTCATCGTCACCGGAGGGCTCCAAGTCGTAGACTCGCGCCGCACTACGATACGTCACCACGCCGTCTCCGGCCCGAGTGGTCGTAGGAGGCACGCCGTCGAGATTGGCGCGGAGGATACGATACAGCAGACCCCAGCTCGTCAATTGGCGCCGGACCGGAGCACGCCAGACCCCAACGTGCTTGCGCCAGGAGAGGTGGGCACAGAGCATAGGGATGGAGGCCTGCGATCGCGTCAAGTCGTACTCACTGAGGAAATTCTCTAGGTTGACGCCGAAGCCGATGCCGGCTGAGTGCGGCCTCCTCTCCGGGCTCGCGTCCTGCTCTAGTATCGTGACGTTGCTGCCCATGCGCTTGAACATGATGCCGTGCATGAGCCCTGCCAGGGAACCACCGACCTGGAATAGTAGTTAGCCTCGTTAGAACCTAGTATCTGGATTGGGCTCTTGAATACGACCGTGCTTGTGATGAACTTACAATGACAACATCACGTGGCGGCTGCACGTGCCTGGGCATGAGGTCGGGCATTGTCTTACTGGAGAGCAAGTTGAGATAGTACGACACATCTAGTCACAGTCTGGAAGACGTCCAACTGTCTGTTGTTTGACAATATACGGGTGGCGTATGCGTGACATGAGGCTGGATGATAATGAAACATATCTTTCCCTTCTGGATCTATCAATCGGGCCTATGGCTTCCTCTAGATTGCGGCGTCAGATCGTCAAGCAAGTTACCGCTTTTCGACATCCAGAGGTTACGTTGAGTTCAGGAGGAGCCGGAGGCGCAGCTGTGCAGACGAGTGTATTGTTAGTACCTGGTGCGCTTACAGTGCGTGTCGTAGGTAATGCATGGACGACCATTGGAAACAACTGCCGGAATTGCCGGGGGCGATAACCGTGGATACACCATTCAACGGATGAAACTTCTGATGGGAAGGTAATGTATTTTTGAAAGTAGGCTGGCTTTGAAATTCGGTGCCCGTGGGACAGCCTGCATAGATGTTGATCTTTTCATCTCACGCATAGCCTAGCACTGCAGCTCACCGGTGACTGCAGACCAACATTTACTGAGCTAGCCAATAGAAAGAGACGGACTCCACTGAGCCAGAACGACGTATCATCGGGCCAGGAAGCCTTGAATACCTAGCTGACGTGTTGTGGTACCCTGGTGAAACCAACAATGAAGAAGACACAGCTCTATCGAGATTCAAGCGAATCGCCGAAGAAATAGCCGCTCTGCCAGAAGTACCTAGATAGTCACAGCTATGTAGCGTATACAAACAAGTACATGCTAGCTCCTTTGTTGGAGCACTGCTACCACTCTCGTCTTCCTGGACTTCCTCCAGATGCCCCCTAATCAAACTCCCGTACACTAAGAGGCCTCAGTGTTGGGCCATGTAGTACGTTTTCGAAGTTTTAGTCAACGCCAGGCTCTGAACCTCGACTACTTGGTACCAAGTTAGTCAAGGTCGGAAATTCTAGTCTGTGATAGTGGAAAGTTCGGAGGATCGTATAATAAATACGGTTGAAGTTATTCATGAGCATTAACGAGTGTAGTATGTCTTTCAGGACTAATTAGAGTGTTCTTTGTAGACCTATGTTATTCCTAACGACAATTTCCAATTCACAAATGCATCTTGACTAGATTTGGCTTCCTTCCAGTTCAAATATCTTGCAATTATCACCTCGCGGTTTGAATACCAAGTTCGGACCATCGTGAGCTGCGCTGAAGACATCGCGTATCCCAAATTCTTCTGGATGCGTTTGCCCGCCTGTTTTGCGAATGCTGCCGTCACCAGGCGCTGCCTCGAAGTTAAAGTACCATAACGTCTTGGCTGCTACCAAGCTGGATTCTAGATACGCCATAGGCTTTCCAGCACATCCCCGTGCTCCAGTCGAGAAGCCCGCGAATGCGCTATGAACTGTTCGCAGCTCGTCGTCATTATCGGCAAGCCAGCGTTCGGGCCTGAATACGAAGGGGTTGGGAAAGTAGTCTTCGTTGTGGTGAAGCGAGTATATGTTTACACCGACTTGGGTGCCGTGAGGGATGATATGACCGTCAACAGTCCAAGGCCCCTCTGCCTCTTCCTCTTTAGCAAGCTCACGCCACAGTGTTCCCGACACTGGTGATGACATGCGCAGAGTTTCCTCGATACATGCACGAAGGTATCGGCAAGCTGCGAGCTGTGGCCCTCCTCTTATATCTGCACCGTCTGTAAATGTACTGCGAATCTCGTCGGACAGCCTACGATAGGCCTCTGGATTCCGCGATAGATAAAAGAACAGCGCACTCAGAGCGGTTGCTGTAGTGTCTCCTCCTGGTCTTTGCATCAATATTCATGCTCACAACCAATACACAAGTGGATGATGTGGCTACTAACCTGCCGGGAAGAAGAAAACGGCCTCTGACCATAGCTCGCTGAGCTGAATGCTGTCGGGTCCATCTGCATTGATGTAGTCCGCAACGGAAGAATACAAGTCATCCTTCGCGTGCTTTTCTAGGCTCAGGCGCGAGCTGATCATGTGTTCCAATGCGCGAAGATAACCCAGGCGACGGGGGCGAGATAGGAGATGGAGAACGACATCAAGGACTCGGTTCTTCAGAACTGGGAGTTGCATGAATGTGTTCGCCCGGTAGTTACCCATGGCGATGCCGTCGATTATGAAGCGGTACTTCGGGTCCGTCTGCGTGTTGAGGGCAAACCCAAAAGCAAGATGACCAACAATGTCGAGCCCCAGTCGCTTACAACTTTGGGTCATATCAACAGGGAGCGAAACTAGAGATGACTCGTACAGTGTCTTGAGGAATGCGTCAATTTGCTCCATCATGATGGGCTCGAATTGGCGCATCGCACGATCCGTGACGGCTTTGCCGATGAGCCTCCGCTTCGATGCATGTCTTCGCCTGTCGACCGCATTAAAGATGCTGTCGACCCCGTTGGCCTGGATTGTGAGCAAATAAACGTGGGACTTTGTGACTCTCTCGTTGCTGTATATGTCTGAGACATTAGTGACGCGCCGAAATAGAGCTATACTGGCTTGCGAAGCTTACCGTGCAAAGCTTGGGCTGAGTTGAAAATCAATCTGTCAGGGCCGTGTCTCATGACTTTGCCGTACTTTTGATGATCTCGGTATGTAGTCAAGTGAAGTCGCATCGATAAGGCATGGAAGCCGCCATACCAGTCACTAATCTTGGCAACGAAGGGCCCGGGGTAGTTCCTCAACGGATGAAACAGGATACGATAGCCGAATACAAGGAGATACTATAATGTGTTAGAAGACACTAGCCATTCTCTTCTCTTCTCTCTAGTTACGGATCCTACGTATAAGCCAGATATGAGCAGGGCGGTTTTTGTCGCCGCCAGAACAGTTTCTAGGGCCATTTTCCTTTTAGGTGATGAAATAGGCCTTAGTTGAGAATGACTAGGAGGCTAGTCAGTTAGGTACTGTGCTGCGTCTCGTGCGCGCGGAAAAGAAAAAGCAACAGCTACCCGTGCGCAGAGAATGGCATCAGCCTGGGAGGAGGAAAAACAATGTGGAGGTTAGAAAGCTGGGTTCTCGTTTGGGCTGCGTTGAGCTGACATGTAGGTAAGCATATTCTTGAGTCCTTCTGTGACCAATCAACTTGTCAAGTATCTGTCACGGAAAAACGACGCCGTTAATACCGTGTTGGTATCAACGACTATACGCGACAGTATCACCTACACCATGGGCACTGATTGCTTACCCCTCCAATCCCCATCCGTAGACATGGGAATGCATATGTAGGCTGCCCCTCGGATATACCCGGCAGCACGAGCTACAAGATACCCACTCCTGCAGCCTGCCTGAGATCGTCGCAGTACCTGGTACCTACTCAAATGCGCGCTCGGCGGGGAATGCAACATACTTGTCTGATGATAAGTGATATTGACTGACAAAGTAGGAGACTAGGGTTACGTCGAGTAGTGGTAGGTGCCTAGCAGCAAACGACACGGCCCTCTCGAAACTGGATAGCACTACTACGTACGTGCCAAAGCTCGATGAGATAAATAACTTCGCCATCGTCCGACAAAGGGCGCTGACGAGAGTGCCTTGCCGACACTCGGTTACTGCATTCCAATAGTGCCAACTTCTTAGCGCTGAGGCGAGTTTTATCATGTCCACAATGTCTTTTCAGAATATGCTTAACTATGTCAACTTGGGCCCAATACCTTGGGATCGACATCTTGTCCTTGCCGCAGCCGCCGCTGGTGGATTCCCCCTCGCCACCTATCTGGTGTTCAGCTACCGCGGATGGCTGGCACTCGGGCGTGGCGGTCTCCCAGCCAACCCTCTCGGGTATCTTATCAACGTCGCGTTGCATGTCATTGCGCGAACAGACGTGCGGGCACCGGCGCCCTATGAGCTAGAAGGGCTGGAGGAGGCGTACGGGCCGTGGGCACGTCGGTCGTTCTTCGTACCGGCTGGTGCATCGTTGCCGGAGCGCGTTGGTCCAAGACCAGATGTGCCGTCTTACGTAGCGCCGCAGAGGCAGACAAGCGAGCCCGCGGCACCCAGGATGGTAGCTCGTATGGAGGCGTTCCTCGCGGCGGCCGTGGCGGCTAACCCAGGAGTGCTGGAGACACGACCATCGCGCCTGGAGGGCCCGAGCCATGATGCCATGTGGCTCGCCGATGGCCTAACAGCAAGACCAAGGTTCTTAAAGGGAACGAACGGAGAGTTCGCCCATGTTCACGGGGAGGGTAGCACACACCTTATTCTGAGCCTCACGGATGCGACCAGAGCCATCGAGTTATTCTGGGCGGAGCGACATAGCCTGAGCGGAGGGCCCGGTGGCCACATCCCCTGGAATTATGTCCTGCTCTATGCGCCGAGAAGCGAGGAGGAGCTCGCCGTGTGGAAAATGTTCATTACGGCATCGGCGAGATTTGTTACCACAGCTGCGGGTGGACCGCCAGACATCTCTATCCCGCCGTCTCCATGGGGAGAATACGTCCACAAGTCGCAACTTGAAGCATAGGCACGGCTTGTACATGCAAGGGTTTTTGGCAGAGAAACTTCCCTCGATAATGTAACCTACTTGTACTTGCTAGACCGGGGGGGGGTGGTTGACACGTAAATGATGAAGGGAACAGAAGCTGCACCAGAACCATCTGGTTGGGTAGCAAAGCAGCATCGAAACTGAGCAACGATCAATTGTCCTTAACCCTAAATTCTATGACAGCCTTATTGAACACAGTGGCAGCATTCTTTCTTACTACTTTCCTACCCCTATTAAGTATTCCGGCAAACCCGGGTACTTACGCCAGGCGTAAATAGCCTTGAAGATCTGCCCGTGTGAGCCGCAGAGAGGCGCCAAGAGGCGGAAGCTAAGGCTAACCTAGCCTGTAAGAGCCCTAGACAGCGGGACTAATGCATGGTACTAACTCGAAGCAAGTACTAGGTACCATCTACATTTTGGCCCAGCGATCTCGTACCTACTGATAGCTAGATGTTGCGATTCTGCCTTTGGAGTCCTTTGACCCCAATCCTACATCAAATACAGCGATTTCATGTAGGCTCTATGACCTTGAAAAGGCGGTCAGCGTAAGGTTGGGTATTGAAACGGTATATTTACAGCGTACCTACCGAAAAGTGGAGGGAGGAGTCACAACAGACCAACCGACCGGGAACGCAGAGGTAGAGTACATCTAACAGTACTGCATGTGAGGTTCCAGGCATCAAAGCCCACTCCTGCTTCATGCCCGTTTCGGTCTCCGCCAACGAACAACGAACAAGACAGACAACATTAATATATTAATGTTGGTACGAGGTGCCATCGTTTGCCCGACCACTTCGGAATACTCCTTATCGTCTAGACGCATCAGCACTACGTATGATTAGTGAATATACACCGAGAACACGCCCTCCATTCCCTGTCAGGTCTCCCTCCGCCTGTGCATTGTAGGGACGTAGAAGTTAGGTAACCCCAAACAAGGCGGAACATATTCCATCCGCGGCTTACGCTCCATGCTCCGTACTTGCCAAAGGTTAGGTGGTCTTATTTTCATATCATCGAAGGCTGCAAGCGTGTAAGCATTATGCTTTTTCATATCATCGAAGGCTGCAAGCGTGTCAGCATTATGCTGCGTGCTACGTTATCATACGCGTGCGTTCTCCGGTAGCGCCCAAGGTGCAGCGTTGCCTGTTGGCTGCACGTCGCGGCTCACTGGCTTCCCTCGCCACCCACCCCCCCTCTATGCTATGTAGCTTCTTCTTCGAGGCAGCACGTCTTCGGGTGATTCCTCTCTGATTTACTCACTCATATCGGACATGAGAACCTAGATGGTGTAGATGTCACCTCGTAGTAGTCGCAGCACGGGATGGTGTGTTCATCGCGCTCCTTTGAGTTTCACTTGGTAACATTCATACACGTCGAATGCTTTGATTGATAACTCAAAATAAGCGTAAAAATAAAACTAAACCCGAATCTTGTATTGCAACCTGCTTTGGTCTTGTTTGTTTATGAACCCGCATGTCGGTCTGTAGAAGTGATTCATATTTTCTACGAATGTTGGAAGTTTGTCTCAATTGATAGATCTCATTTAGTATAATTGAATTCATATTAATACGTATTCGAAATCTCGATCCAGGCACTATCCTACGTAACTTCATTCACAAAGAAACTGCTACTGCACAATACTACTGCTTGGCGCCATTCCTGAACTAACCCTAATGGAAGCTCAGGTGTGCGCCACGATGACGGCGTTTACTGTCGAGCGGCCGGCACGCCCTAAATTATTCCTGCTAGTCAATCCACGGATGTTGCTTTCGCAGATTGCCTTCCCATGTCCCATCGCCCTCGTTTCCATCGGCTTTTGCCTCCTGTCGTATGTCAGTCGTCCGCACGATATGGGGGCTGGGCGAAGTATGAGCAGCCAACTGCCCTTCGATGGTCTCGCAAGATGCGGGAACATCTTTGGCTGACGTCACAGTCTCGAGTAGCAAAGTATCGTTGTCGTAGATGTTCCGGTATTTGTTTTGTCGCCCCGAGTTCTCTGGCGCATAAGGGCTCGCAAGGAATTCGGACGAGGGCTTGCGGCTCGACAGACCAGTCCAGGATGCGAACCGAGACGCGACTCGAGTGACGATGCCCTCACTTGTGAAAATCTTGGGTGCAGCTGGTACGCATGCGACGAGGAAGACACTAGTCATCTCTCCAAGCGCCCAAAGTGCCACTGGTGAAACATCATAAGTGACATCGTCAGATCTTTCGTACCGTATCGTGACTACGACTCTTAGAATCGCAGCAACACACCCGCTATATCATGTTAGCCATGACAATCTGGAACATCTATGTACGAAGCGTGAAACAGTGGGAACGGCAGTGAGTCGTGTACTTACAAAACACCAACAGCAAATATAAGGGAAATTCCCACTTTGTTCTTCATCGACATGTGCAGCTGCCAGATAACCTGCTGAGGGAGGATGATGATGGCCACGTCGGAGACGAGATTAATGCCAGCGGAGACGACATTTACTGCCGGGACATTGACACAATGGCCGCCCGGAATGGTTTTATCCCAGGTATATTGATATGGGGTGCACGCTACATTTTGGGTGATGGTGGCTGCGATGTAGTATAGCGTGTTGAAGGCTATTAGAGCCCAGCAGCTATAGAAAAACGCGTTGCGTTTTGGCGCAGGCACGAATATGCGGATCCATTCGAGTAAGATAGCTGCTTTGACGCATGCTATGACCACACCATAGATGCAGGACCCGAGGAAGATGACCTGTAGAATCCACGTTAGCGCTGCAATGCCCATCATCACGGATCGGGTTTTAACGAACATATGAGAATTCGGCCAGTTCCCTCACTCGGACATTCCATTGGTGCACGAAGAACCCAAGACCGTGTATCACGCGGTATATGCAGTAGATGAAGCCGATATAGACGCCCTTCAATGAACGCCGTTATTAGAAGTGACTCAAGAGTGACAGTAGCACGAAGGGCGAAGAAGGGGGAGGAAATGTACATACGAAGCCCGCGAATATAAGGACTGCCACCAGGTTAGCAAGCGTAGGAGTCGAAGGGTAGTGATACTGTACGACTGACAATCTTCTGCCTTTACTCGCTTTATCACAAAGACTCTAGAGTAAGTGCGTAGTGCAACGGCAGCCGTTGTCGCAACCAAGCAGACGACCGTGACGCCGTGAACGAGGGGATTGTTGTTGGGCGGGTTATCTAGCATCGGGCGCACACCTGGCGGTGGCGCCAACGCTGGTCCCTCTAAGAACTGAGTTAGGTTCATCGTGTTAAAGTCTTGATAGCGCAGATATTCTTCTGGCCCAGTGCGACGCGGGTGCGGAAGCAGAAATACCTACCTTTCAAAGTTGTCTACTACTCGTTACTTATGCAATCTTATCTTATTCGCCGGGGAGAAATGGCGGGCAATGGGCCATCGCCTTTTCTAACCTACCAACCCAACGACATGCGCAAACGAGTCACCGTTAGCTGTAGCTGCAGCTCTAGAGTCGCATCCAGAATTTGTGGGATCATGCGTCGCCTCCTCACTCCACCCAGAGTGCATCAGTGACTACCTACGAAATGGAGATGAATGAGAGACATCTGCAATTAATAGCAACACAGCCAACAAGAACCCGTGCCTGCTTGATGTACCGGTACACTGTGTACTACTAAGTACGGAGTACATTTCCACCCACCAACAGGGCGTCCCACGCGTCGAGCAAGACAAGTGACAACCCTGTGCCTTAATACCGCCTCTTTAGTATGCCGTGTTACACTCCCTTAGGGCTGGCCGTAGCTGGCAACCTGATGTATCGTTACTTTGCATACGACGTAGAGTGCCCCAATTGATATTCTCTTTTCTCTAATCCCAACGTGGCATTCGGTTATGCTAGAAGGTCGGGCTACTGTATGTTTCAAAAAGAATGAGTCAATCATTATGTCCTACGGTACCCTCCCTACAGAATTTGTAGGTAGGTCCTGCCCTTTTGGCACTTGTCAGTGTGTCCGAGATGGCTATGCTTTACTCGTTCATCACTAATTTTCTTCCCAGTCTCCCGGTGATGAGACGTATGTGAAGGATCTGACATCATAGAAGCTGATTCATTCACGTGTAGTCGCGGGAGACAGCGAGTTTCTCAATAACAAGCTTCCCATATTCTCATTTCCACCCTAACCCGTATCTGCAAAGTCCACGCAACGTCCTATTCATCCCACGTGAATGACAGAGCGACACTCACCCACGCCAGCACAATGATCTCTCCTAGCAATCATGAAACCTCCCAGGAGGGTACAATGGCACCGCGTTCGGATGACGAGCGCAAAGTTGAGGTGAATAACCAGGTCGTGGCCGACGATACCAGCAGAGTCTATATTACAGGAACACGATTCTGGCTTGTCACATTTGCGTATGTATAACATATCCCGTGTTGCTGCGCTGTAGGCCAGCGTAATGTGGTGTGTGGGTTCTGACTGATAGATATGCAACGGCTTTAGTCTAGCTGTCATGGTGTTCATGGTAACATTTGAGATACCCGTCGTCACCACAGCCTTGGTCGCCATAACTTCAGATCTCGGCGATTTCGATAATATTAGTTGGGTGGTTTCCAGCTACTTGTTGGGATATGTTGGTGAGAGACGAAGCACCCAAGTATCATACGATGCCAGAGTTCAAGTTCTGACTGATTCTGGCAGGCGTAATCATTATCTTTGCAAAGATCAGTGACATATTCGGTCGACAGCCGATCTTCATTTGTTCCATTTTACTGTTCCTCATCTTCTCGGCAGCTTGTAGCGCCGCGCAGACGATGACGCAGCTGTGAGAGATTACATCGCGGGAGCCTATGATGTGTGTTGCTGATGTATTGCTAGCATTGTGTTTCGCGCATTTCAGGGGCTTGGCGGCGGCGGCTGCTATTCTCTTGGAACTATTATCGTCAGCGAGTTAGTTCCGCAGGCGCGATATGCCACTTACACTGCTCGATTATCCATCGCTGTGTCCCTAGCACTCCTTCTAGGCCCGGTTGTTGGTGGCGCAATCAGCGCTCATATTAGCTGGAGATGGATTTTCATCATTAAGTATGTAACACCTGAGATAACCTACTGCTGGAAATGTTCTTGCCTAATTCCGATAGTGTTCCCATCGCGAGTGTGGCCCTTTTGCTGGTGCTTATTAGCATGCCACGAGATTTTCCTTACCAAGGTCACCTCACTAATAAGCCACAGCGGCTACGGCAGATATTTGCCAGGTCCACCATAGAGAGGCTTGACATACTGGGGGCAACTCTTCTTCTATTTGCGGTTCTCTCACTTACGGCTGGGTTTGAAGAAGCTGACTCGAGATTCCCGTGGAATTCGGCCTACGTCATTACGCTACTCGTCTTATCTGGTTTCTTTTGGATTGCACTCTCGCTATGGGAGCGGCATATTACATTGAAAGACGGTACTCAGGAACCTGTGCTTCCCTGGAGATTTGTCACGAATCGTGTCATGACCGGGGTATTACTGTAAGTTTTTATGCTACTACAATGCGCACTTGAACGGAGACTCTCTAAACAAACGAATCATAGCGTATTCTTCTTTTTAGGCGGCCCCTTTATTGTTAGCGTCTATCAACTGCCGCAGAGGTTCCAGCTGGTCAACAGACTCTCAGGCCTGGATGCGGGTGTTAGGCTGATGCCCTTCACCTTAGCTTCGCCAGTTGGAACCGGTATTGCTGCAGGGATAGCTGGCAAGTTTAAGGTCCCCCCAATATGGGTGATAATAGCAGGTTCCTCGCTCCAGGTAGTTGGGTTCTCACTGTTGGGGACTCTACCGGTCACTCTGGACTTCCTCCCGCGTATTTACGGTTACGAGGTGATAGCTGGTTTTGGTTGCGGTATGAATCTCGCCCTTTTATTCGTGATCATACCTGGAGTTGTAGAATCACGCGATCAGGGTAAGTGGACCAAAAGGCTTTACCCTATATCACAAAGGAGTGAACTAACGGCGCTAAGGTGTGGCTTTGGGCGCGGGAAGTCAGTTCAGAATGATAGGGAGTGCTATCGCCCTGGCTGCGTCGACTTCTGTCTTCGATGGCCGCACAAGGCCCCAACTGACAAATATTCTCGGGCCCTTTAGGGCCACAGAGGCTTTGTTAGCCTTGGGACAATACATTGGCACCCTCCCACCCGATGTACAGGAGAATGTAAGGCTGGCATTGGCTGATGGCTATAATTGGCAAATGATAGTGCTTGCTGCTTTTGCGGCAGCACAGATTCCTGCTGCTCTACTCTTATGGAAGAAGAAGCAAATCACGGTCTAGTTAATGACATGGGCTGGCGAGCACATCATAAGACTTGAGGCAAACTCTAGGAGGGTTTCAGTTATCAGACATTGTATCAGATTTCGCTTTGAAGGCAAACAGATGGGAATGTCATTCCATCTAGAGTAAGTACTTAATTCTTGATATAGTCCAGCTGAATAGGTATTCGTCATTAAGAGAATTAGGAGTCAGTGTGCACTATTGATCCAGTGCGATTCGATCGTAACTCCTGCATGGTACCGAGACTAATTGAAACGCCTCACTCAAGAGCCTTGGGCGTACTGCTGTATGATTGCTATTAATAAAGTTTGCCTTGATAGTCGTTCCCGCGTCGTTTGCAAGGCAAAACCCCTAGGTCTACTGTAGCCTAGAAAGTATTTTCCTTTGGGTTACAAAAGTACACAGCCTGGCAGCGTTGCTCTGCCGAACGTCATGCAGAATCCCTACTCGGTACGTACATCTTATGCATTCCCACACGGGTAGATTACAATGTTGAATCTGACGGCACATGGTCACTTGGTGCGATGTTACCTTGGTAGGTAGGTATTAGTCGCCGGGGCGTTAGCCCCCAAGGTGGAAACACGTCAGCGGGTCATCTTTTTGGTATTATTACCACAGTCTTAATGTATTATGTTGTCCTCCACAAGCACTGTTCTCATATGGACTGTAACCGCATATCACATTTGTTAGGTTCCATTGCATACTGGCACTCAAGTATCGAGGATCGGTGAATTCGAGTCCTAGTCGAGGTGTCTGAGGTACTGTCAAGGTCGAGGGTACGTTATCCCATCTCAACACCAACTTGCATATGGCCCGTTTTTTACCCACATTACCCTTGCTAGCAGAGCGGCAGTTCTTGGGGGGTTGAATCCCTGCGTGCATCACGGAGACCAGTGTACAAGAACGTAGCCCCTTAAGTGGTGCAGCGACTCATGTTATGGGCGGAATCATACTTTGATCGAAGGACTGGAATCCAAGTCGATTCTATTAGTTAAACGCTCACCGTTTCGCTAAAAATGAAGGTTGGTGTTGGAATGGGATTTACATGTATAGCCTGCTGATAATGCTCCAATCCGGTGAAGCTAGCGATACAACAAAAAGCTCCATTGGTATCACCGTGGCGTCAAACTGGAGTCAAGCAGCTGCCGCGGAGGCGTGGTTGGCGGGCAAGCAGTTGTTATATGCACCTACATCGCGCTAAATAGGACTTTTCTTTTAAACGCCCACCAGATTATATTTGATAGTGTACATATGTCTAAGCGCGGTTTAAAAGACGGAATAGTAGGTGTAGTTCGGTAGGAAAAGATCAGTAGTAGTGATTTGATGAGCACTTATCAACTATATATAAATTAGATGCCTACTCCCCTCTTGAAAGCTTCGTCTGTCTGGCGTTGTTACAAGTGTAGTGTTCTCTAAATGCCTGTCAGGGCATGAGATCACAGAGAGGGCGAAGCGACCCACTAGCTAGGGATAGTGTGGAAACTATGTATGTATATAAAAGGCTGGACTCCCCCCCCCTTTAATATTGGGAGGAAGGCTCAGGAAACAATCCCTTTGAGTCCTTACCCCTAAATTCTACCTACTAGTGACCTACTTGCGTGAATACTTCATTCCAGAGACATAACCACCTGATAATACCCATCTAAGACCATACTGAGTGTCGAGTGGACGATGCGTGACGATATCGCTATCGTAGGGCTATCCTTTAAGCTCCCCCAGGACGCCGTGGACGAGTTGAGCTTTTGGGATGCCCTGCAACATCGGAAGAACTTCATGACAGAGTGGCCCGAGTCGCGACTAAATGTCGATGCCTTCTATAGCAATGGCCCAGCTGCTTATAACAAGGTACCAAGATACGAGTCACTAGATATTCCATGTGATCGCTTTACTAACGCATATGAAGCTCAAAAGCAGGGGTGGCCACTTCCTGAAGCAGGACCCTATGGCATTTGACGCGCCGTTCTTTTCCATAACAGCAAAGGAAGCGGCCGCAATGGATCCGCAGCACAGAATATGCCTCGAGGAATCGTACCGCGCTTTCGAAAACGGTAAGTCCGCCCTGAAGTACTCATATATCTCTTCACCTAAAACTTACTCGGGAACTAGCTGGCATGCCTCTCGAAACACTCAAAGGCTCATGTACAGCCGTGTTTGCCGCATCAATGACGGATGATTATACTAGGATGTTAGCTATGGATCCTGACCGAGTGCCCTCCATGGCTATTCTGGGCACAGCCTCCTCTATGCTCCCCAACCGACTAAGTTGGTACTTTGATCTAACCGGCCCAAGCGTTCATGTAGATACGGCATGCTCTAGTAGTATGGTTGCCCTGGACCTTGCGTGTCAGTCTTTGTATAGCCATAGCGCTTCTATGGCCCTGGTTGTTGGCGCGAATATGATGCTAGGTCCGGGATGCTCCGTTCTGTTATCTAATGGCAACTTTCTTTCCCCTGAGAGCCGTTGTTATAGCTTCGACCGGCGCGCAAATGGCTACGCCCGAGGAGAAGGTATAATTAGTATTATCATTAAGCGAGCAACTGATGCAATCCGAGACGGCGATACTATCCGAGCTGTCATTCGGTCAATTGGTTCCAACCAAGACGGCCGGACCCCTATTCTAACACAGCCAAGCGCTGATGCGCAGGAAAGGTTGATGCGTCACGTTTATCATAAAGCCGGGTTGGGATTTGCACGCACGCGCTATTTCGAGGCCCACGGCACTGGCACATCAGTCGGTGATCCCGTTGAGGCAGAAGCTATCGGAAGAGTCTTCGGTCAGTATCGGTCAAGTACGGAGCCCCTATACATGTAAGTGCTATACCAAGAGGTGATTTGCCACCTGTTATACTTTACTAACAGGATTACCTGAAAGAGGATCCGTGAAAGGCAATATTGGACACCTTGAGGGCAGTAGTGGTTTAGCTGGCGTTGTCAAGGCTATGCTTGTTCTCGAAAAGGGCATTATACCACCCAATGCCGGCTTCAAAACAATCAATCCAAACATCGATACAGCGTTTTATAACATAAAGGTTCCTACCGAGGAAGTTGCCTGGCCGGTCGACGGATTACGAAGGGCTTCAGTTAATTCGTTCGGATTCGGCGGAACTAATTCGCACGTGATAATGGATGATGCGTTCCACTATCTCCAGACTCACGGCCTGCAAGGAAATCACCGCACACTTTCATCGCCTCATCCCGCCACAAGGTCGCCTGTGCTCGATGGGCAGGTCTTCCGCGTCGTGAATGGAATAACTAATGGGCGCATAGTAAGCGGCACCTCAGGTCCGACTACAGAAACCCATGGCTCAAGTGTGTTTTCCAACGGTAAGAGTGTGATCATGGCAACCACTAATGGCCAGCAACCAGACCAAGATGGGAAAGAAGTTGCTCTTAGCGAAGCATTTTCGCGTCTCCTCGTCTGGACAGCCCCAAATGAGAAATCACTTGAACGTGTCATACGAGGTTACGAAAATTACTATGAGGAGCGTATTTTCGGATGTCAAACAAGCCTTGACCAATTGTCGTTTACCATGGCCACTAGGCGGAGCCATCTCTTATGGAGAACTTTTGCTGTTGTCGGTGAGAAGACAGCTGAAGGTGGGGTCGTTGAGGAGAACATACCGAGACTCCTAACTGCAAAACCATTGAGGGCTTCAAGCGCCGTGAAACTTGCATTTGTGTTCACTGGACAGGGGGCGCAGTACACCAAGATGGGCATAGAGTTAACACAGTATTCTAACTTCAAGCAGACGCTCCAAAGAATAGACAGCATATTTGCAAGCCTAGGATCTACATGGTCTGTTTTCGGTACGCGGATTCCCTTACAATACCAATCCCATTAAGCCATTTGCGCTAACCCGCTGCATATGACAGATGAGCTTTCTAACGGCCATCATATCGACGGCCCGGATCGCAGTCAGCCTCTCTGCTCAGCTCTACAGATCGCCCTTGTTGACCTGCTGAAAAGCTTCGGTATAAGACCGATTGCCGTTGTAGGACACTCATCCGGTGAAATTGCCGCCGCGTATAGTATTGGAGCCCTATCGCTCGAGTCGGCTTGCAAAGTAGCATACTATCGTGGGACCTTGGCGGCGCAACTTCAAAGACTCGCACCATCTGGAGCCATGCTCTCTGTCAATCTAGCGGCATCACAATTGAAGGCATGTCTCGAAAACATGTGCTCGTCAGCTGTACTAGGATCTATTGAAATAGCTTGCGTTAATAGTCCTGTCAACTTAACACTTTCAGGGTCCGAGGAGTCGATTGATAACCTGAAAGAGCACCTGGATAGCGAGGGAATATTTGCTCGGAAGTTAAATACCGGAGTAGCATATCACTCTCGATCTATGCTATCTATCGCTGCTGAATATCACGAACTCCTTGGCTCACTAACAGAGGGCAACTTAGAGGAACCAACGATCCCCATGGTATCCTCCGTCACAGGCAATAATGTTACCTCGGTATCGTTACTCTCAAAAGCCCAATACTGGGTCGATAACTTGATATCACCTGTCCAATTTTCCAAAGCGTTAGGGGTCCTTGCTCGAGACTTGAATCTGCCGACTACGGATCTTATAGAAGTTGGACCGCACCCGGCCCTCCGGCGACCCATCTTAGACACTCTGGCTCGTCTCCCAAACGATGGGATCAAAGAGATTCGCTATAACCACACTCTCTATAGGAATACTTGCGCACTGCAAACTACGCAAAAGCTTGCCGGTCATTTATTTTCTTTGGGCTACCCAGTCTGTATCGCAACAGTTAACCAACACCTTCCCGACGGCAAAGGTCCGGTTCCTATCCGCGTCGACTGTCCAGAATACCCCTTTGACAACTCACACAAATATTCAGCTGAGACGCAGCTTAGTCGCGACTTTAGGCTTCGCGGGCATGTTCCTCATGAGCTCGGCACGAGATCCTATGACTGGAATCCACTGAGGCCGAAATGGAGAAAGTTTCTAGACACGGAGTCAATTCCGTGGACTGGGGATCATGTGGTAGGTGAATATGCAGCTGTATATGAGACTTCTATCTAATGTGGAGAGTAAATTAGGTCAACGGCACAGTGCTCTATCCGGCAACTGGCATGATCGTCATGGCCCTTGAGGCAGTGAAGCAGTCATGCCCGCAGAACCGTCAATTCTCGGGATACCTTATCAAAGAGGCCAGCTTCCTCAATCCTATCCTAGTCGGAAGAACTTGGGAGGAAAGCACCGAGACTATAATAGAGTTGCAGCGAGAGGATTCACTGGAGTTCAATATCGGAATCTCGGCGCTGACCAGTGGCCGGTGGACTAATTGCTTCTCAGCTAGAATCCAGGCTCAGCCAGAAGACAAGGTTGTTACAGAGGTCGATGGGGGATTAGAGACTCGACTAAGAAATGAGCAAATTCTCCGCCATTTTCAGGATGCGTCACGGGTGTGCAGCAAATCCATAAATCGCCAAGCCTTTTACGGGTATTGTCAGGAGAGCGGGCTTCATTACGGCAAACAATTTCGCCTTCTCGATGACATTCATTGGGACGGTAGTCATTTGGCCATGGCTACCGCTAACACCTCTGACAATGAACATCAAACAACCAGTCTTGTCCATCCCGCCCTCTTAGATTGCGCTCTTCAACTATTATTCACGCAAGCAACAAAGGGACTTACTGAGCTGATTCCTACAACGGTCCCAGTCAAGCTGACTGATGCTTGGATTTCGGCTACTGGCTGGGAAGCTCAAAGGGCCTCTCCGGTCCAAATCTTGACCTGCCACACGCCAAAGCCTGGCTCAAAGAATCTAGAAGGAGCCGTCCATATACTAGGGTCCAATGGCTCGCCAATATGCGCGTTTCGAAAAGCCACGCTAGCCCCTATCGCAAGCGAACAGATCATCGAGAACACCAAGCCAAGGCTCTTATACAGTATCGATTGGAAACCTCACTCGAGCCTGTTGAGTCGTTCGCAGATGTCTAGACTGTGCGAAGCTAATCACATTCAAAAAGATGAAACACTGATGGAAAAGTATCGAGAGCTGCTCGATGATACATTGGGCAAGATAGTTCGCAAGACCGTGAAGCAGCTTACTGCGAAAGAATCTGCAGTATCGAACTCCCTGGATAAACATCTCGACTGGATGAGACACTATGTCGAATCCAATTTCGGACCCCACAGTCCCGACCAAGACGCATCTGATCAGAAGCTTAGTGCTTCTCTAGATGCCCTCGAGGAGCTATACCCACCATGGGCGGTGGTTCCAGCCGTCGCGCGAGATTTGCCACAGATACTTTCGGGCACGAAAGATGCGCTCGACGTTGTCTATGGATCGGGCCTGGCTGAGCGCTTGTATTATGACGTGTGTGACAGCGTATGCGATGATAGATTTCGCACATTGTTAGACCTTCTAGCGCACGAGAATCCAAACCTACGTATTCTCGAGGTAGGTGCTGGCACGGGTGGGATGACGAGACACGTCCTATCCGCCCTCCGCGAATTCGAGGAGCAAAAAGGGGGGAGCTGGTTTGCGGAATACACCTACACTGACCTCTCGCCAGTCTTCTTCGAGAAGGCATCCGAGAAGTTTGGAAGGCTCGGAGGAGACAAGCTCCAGTTTAAACAGCTTGATTTGGAACGCGATCTCACCGAGCAGGGATTTAGCGAGGGTGCCTACGATTTGGTCATCGCGGGTAGTGTGTTTCATGCCACAACTGACTTAGTCAAAACACTTCAGAATGTGGGGAAAGTGATGAAGCCTGGTGGTCGCCTTGTGTGTCTTGAGGTGGTGACACCCGAAAATGTTACGGTACGTAGGCTCGCACGATATAGCTGTGCTGTTACCCCCTGAAACACCCCCATGGCTTTTAATTTTTCCACAAAGTCACTGACTCAAAGGATCGCATAGCCCAACTTTGCATTTGGCGTCCTGCCTGGATGGTGGCTTTTTAACGACAAGTTGCGCACTCTACACCCTGCCATCACAGAACAACAATGGGATGAATTATTCAGGCAAAATGGGTTTTCTGGAAATGACCTTGTACTGAGAGATTACCAGACTGGATCTAGCCACATCTTCAGCATTCTGGTCTCTACTCGCGAAGTCGTTCTGAACGAAAACAGGTCAAAGAATGTTAGCCGCATCTATATAATCGTCCAGGCTACAACAGAACAAAAGGTTCCAGAGCAAGTTCTCACTTTAGCCAGACTACTCTGTGCCATGTTACACCCCCAAGAAACAGCTACTGTGTCGCTCGGTGGATTAAATGAAATCACGCTCACAGATAGTGATGTCGTCATCTCCCTAGTTGAGATAGTCACGCCATTTCTGAGCACGATATCTGACCATTGGTTTGCTAGCCTGAAAACCCTCATGAAGCGGGTGAAGAACTTGCTTTGGGTCTCGTCGGCCAGGCTGGAGGATGCACAGTATCCGCAGCATTGCATGGTACAAGGCTTTCTGCGAAGCATTCGATCAGAGAATATCGACAAGCGCATCATTACATTGATTCTGGAGATGGAGCTAGTCCAGCTCCAGGCCATACAGAGCTGCATAGAGCAGCTAGTCAAGATATACAACTCTGCCTTTGAGGCGATGTCGCCAGAGTTAGAGTACATATTCCGCGACGGCCAACTCAGAACAGCGCGGCTTGTCGAAGAGGTGTCGCTCGACGATACATTACGACAGTTGGTGGAGCCACAGTCGAGGAGCGAGCCGCTGCAACCTGGCCCGCCTGTGAAACTCGCGATCAAAACGCTGGGATTTTTGGATACGCTAGATTTTGTCGAAGACACCGCTGGCCGGGCCGAGCTCGGCCCTGACGAAGTCGAGATCGAGACTCAAGCCTGGGGCCTCAGCTTCCGTGATGTTCTCTTAGCGCTCGGCCGATTCGAGGGAGACTTTGGCTTCGACTACGCTGGTATTGTGACGCGGACTGGACCGATTTGCGGGCTAAGATTACGGCCTGGTGATCGTGTTTGTGGTATCGCACCCGGCTGCATGCGAACGCATATTCGAGCTCCAGCCGTCACGGTGATTAAGATAGCTGATTCGGTTTCGTTTGAAGCAGCCGCTTCAGTACTTAGCCCGGGAGTGACGGCTTACTACTCATTAGTTCATGCAGCTCGTCTGCGGAAAGGGGAGAAGATTCTGATCCATGCAGGATCGGGCAGTACTGGACAGATGGCTATCCATATTGCCAAATCAATCGGTAGGCGTTTTTATACAAGGCAGAGCAAAATTATCGTGCTCACATAACTTTGTCTCTCAATGTATTCCTGTATCCGTTATGTCGCGCTATATATGATCAAACATTTGCTAATCCGAGTATTACAGGGGCAGAAGTATTTGCTACGGTTGGGTTCGAGGAGAAGAAGCATTTGCTCATGACGGAATTTGGCATCCCGGAAGACCACATTTTCTACAGCCGTAACACAACCTTCGCTCAAGGTATTATGCGGATGACAAACGGCCACGGTGTTGATGTCCTAGTCAACTCATTGTCTGGTGAGGGTCTTCGAGCATCGTGGGAATGCATGGCACCTTACGGTCGCTTCGTCGAACTTGGCAAAGCTGATATTATGGCTAATGCTTCTCTGTCTATGGCGGGATTCTCACGAAACGTCAGCTTTTTGGCGGTGGACCTACTTCACATTGCTCAGTCCGACCCAGACCTCACTGGCAAATTAGCGACAAGCACCATCGATCTTATTACGCAAGACTCTAAGTTTTGCCCAGCCCCGATTCACGTATATCCTGTAGCGGACGTTGAGCCAGCGTTTAGATATCTTCAAAGCGGCAAAAGCACCGGCCGAATCGTCGTCGAAGTCAACCATTCCACCACTGTACGCAGACGGCTCCTAAAGAGATGTGACTGGACATTGGACCCGAGCGCGTCGTACGTCATCGCCGGCGGATTTGGGGGTTTAGGACGTGCCATTACTAGATGGATGGCTAAGAAAGGCGCCAAAAACCTCATTCTACTTTCGAGGTCAGGATCTGCCTCTAAAGAAACAGCGCGGGCTGTAGTAGAACTACAGGAGCAAGGCATCCATGTTGCGGCACCCAAGTGTGACGTGTCGTCAGCCCAGATGCTGTCAAACGCGCTCGAAGAATGCACACTGGAGGGCATGCCGCCTGTTAAAGGCTGTATCAATGCGGCCATGGTCCTACAAGACGCAGTTTTCGATAACATGACCCATGCGCAATGGGATTTAACAGTCCGCTCTAAAGTGCAGACCTCGCTGAATCTACACAAAGCGCTCCCACGTTCGCTTGATTTCTTTGTGTTATTATCATCGCTCGCCGGCATCCACGGCAGTATCGCGCAGTCCAACTACGCGGCCGGCTGTAGCGCCCAGGACGCACTGGCACGTCACCGTGTAGCCTGCGGCCTGAAAGGTGTCGCTTTTGACCTTGGATGGATGCGTGACATTGGTATCATTGCTGAGGTGGCTGCATACCAAGTACAGCGCCGCAACGCCGCCGACATGGCTCAGATCGATGCCGTCGAGCTCATGGCGCTGCTGGACTTGTACTGTGATCCCGCTCGTCCCATGCCCTCGATCGAAAGAGCACAGTTAATGGTCGGCGTCGTGACGCCCGCCCGTCGCATTGCACAGGGACAATCGGCTCCAGAGCTCACGCGCCGTCCACTCTTTGCCGGCTTTGCGGATGGCCCCGGCTTAGCGGTAACGCCACACTCACGAGATGGTGCCATGGAGGATATAGTCACCGATGGTGCTGTCATGTTCCGCCTCGCTGATGCCACTGAAGCGCGGGCCGATATCGTAACGCGAGTGCTGGCGGCTAGGCTGGCGCGTGCCTTAGGTATTGCGGCCGATGATATCGAACGGGCGAAACAATTGTCCGACTATGGTGTCGATTCGTTAATGGCGGTTGAGTTGCGTAACTGGCTCGCCAAGGACTTCGGGGCCAACATTGCGGTGTTCGATATTACGAGTGGTGCCTCGATTGAAATGATTGGCCATCTAGTAGTGACAAGTAGTGATATAGTGTGACGGAGAGGCCTACTGGGTCAACTATGGCTTGGAATAGCTTCTATTCTGTTGTTGTTTTAACTAGAACCTGTGGGCCAAGCCCAGCAGATCGGCTTTCCTATATTAGGGGTAGTGATCACGTGACAGGACTCCCAGGGATCACCCTATAGTTCCATTTCCCATAGACCTAACAGGGCCCTATTCCGTGACATATAGGACCAACCATGTTGTCCTGAGCCAAAGGATGGGGAACCTTGGACCGAATGCACGTTGTTGCGCAAGGATGGGTTCTGTACGATATCGTACGTCTAACACATTTGTGCTGAATGACAACTATCAAACCCCCAATAAAGAGCTTCTGCTAGCGTGCGATAAGGAGTGGCTAAGTGTGCACGTGATGGTAACCTTGTTCAAGGGTGTTTGCGGCGTTGTGTCAGTACTCTCCCTTCTGTTATGGGTGGCTGTGGCACTAATGCCTTTTGGGCCTTGCGGATCTATTCCGCCCAGACTGTAGACACCCTCATATTGAGGTTATGCCTGGCCTCACATCGTTGTATCCAACAAATAGCCAGGGCTTACCCGTGTAGCGCCGGGCCGGGGCACGTATACAATGGCTTTTGCGACAGATTAATGAGAAATGATTTTTTCCTTCATGAAAAATTGGTTCCCAGTGCAGTTATTAATCTGAATCTACCTAATCCCTTGGGAAACGTGCGTATAACCCCTTCTCTAGGGTCAGCTGGCGTGACTGACTACACGTAGCTGACACAGTATTGATTTTCTTTCAACCTTGGGCGGAGGTTATATTTCTTTGTCGCGAGAAACTTCATGTTAATGCCTGCCTCTTCGAGCATATCTTCAAACATCGCAACATCCTCTCCTTGCGTTGCTTTCGCTTCAAATGGAGGAAGTGCGCTGTAAAGATCATGCGGTAGGGTGTAGGATGTATCGAAGTCGACAAGCCAGCCATTCCGGAAATTATCCTCCCTCACATCCCTGTTGTAGATTCCCAGTTTATTCAGTAACCAGACGCGCCTAAAGCATTTCCGTATCTGGAGTGGCGTTTGCTTGTCGAGCGCCGGACCTGCGATTTCAAAATCCTTTACAATAGCACGAGGTCTCCCAGCACCTCCTACAATAGGGATCAACTCTTCATTGAGCATGTCGGTTCCCAAATCGATCCCTTGATTTTCTAACCACCTTTGAGCGTCCGCGTCGAGGAAGATGTATCCGTGACACTTGGCCGCAATTTTCTCTCTGATGTCTCCCTTATCCAGGGCCTCCTTGATTCGGCCATAGGCGCGACACTCGGCGTAAAATGGATCCGTATAGACTATCGCCTTCTCAAGAGGGTATTCCTCGCCCAATTGATCACCCCAAAACCACTTCGTGGCTAGAGGATCATAGAATTTGAACTATTATTAGATGTTAATTTAGTAGTACTGTACTAGTTTCCAATTGGCTGCTCCTTACGACTTTTACCACATAAGGCGCAGAATTAATCTTGACTTTGAAAACGAAGCTTTTCGCATCTGAGCCGCTTCCAGGGAGCGCATCGAGCCTTTCCCCCCACTCTATCGATGCCCCCTGATCCCTAAACGGGTGTATCGCAGGGGGCGGGCATAGCGGCAAAGGTGAAATGCAGCTTTTGATTTCGTTTCGTTGCTTCGGCGGCCTCCCGCGCTTGACATGATGCTCGCCGCTCTTGTTTAGTTCCCGGCTTTTGCGTGGTCTCCCACGTTTGGCTGCTTGAGCGTCCAATTTCGGCGGTCTCCCAGGTTTGATAGGTTTGATTGCTTGGCCGTTCAATTTTGGTGGCCTCCCACGTTTGGATGTTGGAGGGTTCAGGTTCGGTGGCCTTCCACGCCTAGCCATGTCTTAACCGTGTAGCCTTGAGAGTCAAGATCGCAAGATAACAACGGAGCAATGAAGCTGCGATGAGTGTCATGTACAAAACGAGGGAACAATTTTTGAGCACAGTTGAGTGAGGTAGGTAGCTCCACATTACAAGGAATGTGTGTGTGGGGCGAAGTACCCAGCCACTCTCGACGCTCACTGACTGTACCTACCGGTACCTTAGGTATAAACAGCCCAGAAGGATCACCCCGATTTGGACAGCTGCTTGTAGACCGGCTGGCGCATGTCGGTTCGCGTAATTCCGAGTTGAAGCCAATAAACTCTCCCAAACTATCACCTCAATTTATGCCGTGTAGCACCCATGTGTGCCCCCGGGTCCGTACGAGAGCCAATAATACTACCGGACTCATCATGTCGTTATTGTAGTGCGACTTACGCCCTCGCAGAGTATTGCCCCACGAAAGAACGTGGAGAGCCTGAAGCATGTCTCGGTCCCAAAACTTAAATGACAAAACTCGGGCACACTAGACATACAACCGATTATCAAGGCAAACCATTACGGCGTCAGCAACAACTCTAAGTGCATGCAACAGAAGATTCAATGGAACAACGACACAGAGCCACATCTATTCTTGAATTTTTGGTCGCCAAAAACCCACAAATTAGGCCAGCTCCAACACCGAGAACTCAGAATCAGCCTAGCCAGTCTAATACTAGGACGGGTGGGCATTGGGCCCCCGTGGCATTTGAGGATTGGGTCGAGTTCGACCCGAAGATCCTGAAAACAATATATGGGGGATGGCTCTGGAAAGTAGTGAGCAAAGATCGAGGGGACAGTGATGCCGGACTCATTGATTACCCATTCCTGTCCCCATTTGACTTACAGGTCTGTGATGAAGCCAGTACAGCCTGCGTTATACACAAGTGGAATCAGACAATTGTAACATCATCTCTAATGGGCGTGGAGGAGTTCCACCCATCCATCTGGAGGGCGGCGAAGGGAATGAATAACTGGAACCAACCAAGTGACCCAGCTTTGAGGCCTGACGGGGGTGCCATCTCCATGGATCAATCTTCATCATCGGAAGCTATGTTTCTTGAAAGGCTTCCAAAAGATTATAAATGCAATCACAAGTGGGACAGTCGGGTTATTCGCCGCGGAGGAGAGTTCGTCAATAACGAAGGCAAATGGGTAACGGAAATAAAGTCTAAACACAACAAAGTCTTACCAATACGACAGGTCTACACATATTGTGTGGAATGGGGTTGCCGCTACGGCTGCATTATTTCAACCAAAGAGGCATTTATCTTCCGAATCAAGCCGTGCTCTGTGTCTCCTGGTGAGTCTTTGGTGCTCTTTCCTCTTTTGTTCCTGGGTGTGACCTGCTAACGAGGCGAAGAGCTTTCTGGAGATGAACAGGTCAAAAAGGCGCTGAAGGAAAACGGCCTGATGGAATATGTAACGGTTCCGTGGGATAATTATAGTGACAGCAAGGCTGCTAAACTCCCTCAAAAGTGGACGATGAACCTCGCGCTCTGGTTTGTTCACATCCTAGCTGGTAATTATCACACGGTTGCCAAGGAATACCCTAGCCTGTCTGCAGAGAAGCTTGTCATGTCTATAGACCCGTCGACGCGCAAGTCCCAATCTTCACGGAAAGAAGGCGAACTAAAGCAGAAGCCAGGCAATCAGGAATACCCAAAAATCACCCAGTCGACTAGAAAGCGTGCGAGAGGAGACAACTTCGACACTTCTTCCTCGCTGGATCCAGATTATCTGCAGGCTAGTCAGGTGTGTGATTAACATCGAGTCCAGAGAGAGAAAGAGAGAGAGAGAGAGAGAGTCAGCTCACAATAAATTTAGTCTGATAATAGCGACGCGGACGCGGATTCCGAGAGTCGAGGCAGTGATACACCACGGGGGCATGATACAGACGGGAGTATTCAGTACCTACCCAATGAGAGCGAAGGTCAAATGATGGGGAACAAACGCAGGAGAAAGCTTTAAACGACCTTGTGAACTGACACAAGCTGTCTACGAACTTAGACTAAGGCCCAAAGATACTTACAGAGGCTCCATTTTCGAGGGTTGTCAGTGGCGTTATCAATTAACTGGTCTACGGATTGAATACTGTTTCTTAAGGGTTGTTGCCACATTTTAGCAGTAATAAATCAATATGGCAATTGAAAGCGTGCTACTTGTCGAAGCACCTAGGTGTTTTTTTAGAGTGTGTGGTAATTTTATGTCCCGTGAGGGGTCTGCTAACCTCGCATCTCAATTGAATTTGCGAGGAGACACATGACTTGATATTATTGAGTCACTGCAATAATCCTCATCACCATCACTGTTAAAGAAGGGTCTCAAAGGCAGAGCTCCATCGTGCACAGTTCGATACACACAGCAGCTCTGCTGGAAATCTACTTTGGACAGGTGTGGCGTGTATTGTGACGGAGAGGCCTACTGGGTCGACTATGGCTCGGAATAGCTTCTGTTCTATTCAGTTATCTGTACTAAACTAACTAGAACCTGTGGGCCAAGGCCCAGCAGATCGGCCTTCCTATATAAGGGGTAGTGATCACGTGACAGGGGGTCCCGAAGATCACCCTATAGTTCCATCTCCTATAGAGCCAACAGGGCCCTATTCCGTGACATGTATCCATTTGGACTCCAACGCGATAGCTACTACATTGAAAAAGGCAGTAATGGCGGGGCTCGGAGAATATGTTCGGTATGCAACTACCCTCTAGCCCATCACGTTGGCCATGTTACTTGAACAATGCCTGAGTAAAGGCGATAATTTCACGAGACCTAATTTGTCTGCGCAATCTGGTGCTACTCAAGTAGCTCTCCAAGTGTAATAAGGGCTCGTATGGAGGGCTTGGAAGGGTGGTATTCTATTCATACGATAGTCAACTATGGAGTTAAGGTAACCGGCCTGTGTAGATTTATCATTTGGCCTTTCGCAAGGGGGTTTATTTTAGTTCTAATAATCCAAATAGCCTTACTTCCTTCGCTAGGTATTTCGTCTTTGAGCTAGTGTTTAGACCATTACTTCAGATCTCCGACCTCCAGTTACCTTGCCTGAAGCTGTATTCAACTACTCGTCATATTGAGTGCTATAGCCTATTCAGCTTTTTTAACTAGTGTATACATGTAATACCCCTCTTAATATAGGCGACAATGGAATCTTGGGTGAGCCAAACCTTGTTAAACACCGCGAAATTGCGAAAAGACTAGCCCTAGCCTTTAGCAACAAAAACCTGAAAGAAAATAAAGTGACGATACAAAAGCACATGAATCTTTTTATTGAAAAGATGGAGCATTTCAACTGGAGAGACATAAAGCTCTGGCGATGGTCGGACTAGCTGGTGCTTGCCGTATTTCCACAAATATAACATACGGAAAAAACCTAGGCCAAGTGCGAGACAATAGGTATACAGCACGAGGCTATAAATTCGGTACTATAATGTTACTAATGCTTATTTGCGCTATAGTGAAAAACTCAGTCTTCCTTAACTCTTCTCTAAAACTCAACTTATTTATTATGCTAAGTTAGATATTAAAGAAGTTCTCCCTTGCTGCTAGCCTAATTCTCACGCCTTTCTTGTACCTCGCCATTCCTCTATTCGTATAGTTCACTATTCCGACTTTAATAAAGATGAACGCTAAGGACCTCCAAGAACGGTTTGATCGCCGAGGCAAAACGAAGCATCTTGATTACGTTGAGCAAATACGGCCCTTCGATAAATCCATACTTAAGAAGAAAGTGTTGCGTATAGTTGTTAATACCAACACGGTATTAACGGCGTTGTTTTTTCGTGACAGAAAGAGCTTCACCATCTCTAAAATGTGGCCGGTCAGCTATTATTAGCGAGCTGGCAACCCTTGGCTAATCAATTCTACTCACTCATTCTTTTTCTCCTGAAGGAGCCGGATGCCTACCTCACTCTGGTCTCGGAAGTGAGGGCTGCTTTCCTACATGATGCAGATATTACAATCGAAAACCTCGCCACCAGGAACTTGAGATACCAGCGAGCCTGTGTCTCTGAGAGCCTTCGACTTCATGCGGAAACTGTGGACGGGTTACCACGGATTAGCCCCGGTGTTAGCGTTGACGGACATTACTGTCGCGTATAGGTGGGTCTTACAAGGAAAAGGCTCTCTCAGACACTGGGTCAGGTGATCTCTTTTGTGTATAAATTGTCGCGTATATAGTCGTTAATATCAACACGGTATTAACGGCGTCGTTTTTCCGTGACACAAATCGGGGGTCAGACCCCCTCTATCTAGATCTCTCCTTCTGAGAGATCATCCGAAAACACCTTCAATAGATCTCTCTAGTAGAGAAGAGCACCAGTCTATTCTTCCACGTGATCTCTCGCCATACCTCCGCGAGAATTACATTCCTAAGGGGGTAGGTTATTTTACTTCATCCATGTCTCCTTGCGAGTGGAAGTTGTATGCTGCTTGCGCTGCGTATTGTGGGACATATCATTAACTTTCACGCCGCTTATTACTAGGTCATCTGCCAGATAAGCTACTTTTCAGCGACGAGAAGCCCATGCTTCTTCCACCAGCCGCTTAGATTCCGGCCGGAACGCTGGTTGACGCGCGACGACCCGAGGTTCGATCCGTCCTGTCAGAACGACGACTTGAAAGCTTCAAAGCCATTCAGTCAAGGTTTGAGGGGCTGCCCTGGAGGGTCGATAGCCACGGCGATCATCAGCCTATTCATTGCTAAGGTTGTGTGGCGGTTTGACCTTGAGACCACTCAAAACGACGTCTCCTTTGATAAAGACTTCAAGTTCATGACTTTCTAGGAAAGACCGAACTTCTTCGTCCGCATGGCACCTGTCGAAAGGCCACACGACGACTAAAACGGATTGGCAAAGAAGCAGGATATCTTTTTTTTTTTAGGACGGAGTCGTGGTGTGCTACGGTTAGTGGGATTATTAACAGGGAAGAGCATGTTTGTAGTAGGAATGAGGGCAGAATGCTGTAGTGTCACGAGTCAATTTAAATATATTCATCCTCTGTCTAGTGACCCGCCTCCTAAACTGTGCCCACCCCCGGTTGGAATCAAAACCCGTGCGTGCGACAAGATGACACCAGACATGAGAGGATCTTCCTAACTCCGCCCGTTGTTTCCCTTGCGCAACCCACAAGCTGCAGCGGTCGGGGTTGTATGAAGACCCCATTGCTGCTTGATCCTTAATGGCCAGGCAGGAAAGCATGTATGTGGGACAAGATAGAATCGTAGTGGATGGAATTCATACCTTTCTAGTCCTCTAGAATATTATCAGACAGTTGCTCGTGTGATAAATTGCAGTGTTGAGTTGCCGAGTCTCATGCCTCCCGGTGTTAACTAGCCCTTTTGGAGAGCAGTATGCAGGACGCAGTCGGAGTTCCATAGCCTGATTCGGAAACTATTAGGGTCGCATGGACACAGGCTGGCTTTATACCGACCTCCCCCTGTATATTTAGTGACCATACCACCATCCTGATTCCTGCCATCTAGAACTTCGACCCAGCACGCTGAATATGACTTGATGGATGAGTGTCATGTGTGCAGTGCAAGCACTACAGTCATCGCACAGGATAATTATGCCAAATTACTTAGTGTGTATGAACATAATGCCCCGGCGATCGTACAAGTTCAAGTTAGACACGAAATCAGAGTTATCCCTTTGCAGAAGAAGCTTTCCAGTTATCCCGCCATGCCTAGGTACCGAGAAGGCAGCCAGAAGCGTAGCTTTCAAGGCCCATGTAGCAAAAGCTCGCGCCACATGGCTGCAGGCATTTTGGTTAATTGGGGGAACATGATACATGTCGCGTATAGTCGTTAATACCAACACGGTATTAACGGCGTCGTTTTTTTCGTGACAATACATAACATGCATGACCTCCTCTCCGAGATGGCTGCGGCACGTCTCCCCCCTCTTTTTCTCTGGCGTAGAGATTCCTAAGAACTTGGGACTATGTCGCAAATCACTAAATATTGCCACATGCCCACGACTGGGCTGAGCTCCCAACTGGGCGGCATACAATCTATCAAATAGGCTTCATACCGCGCGTGTTATCGTGCTAAACCGGCAACCTCTAGATACTAGTCCAAGCTGTGCCATCTTGTGAACAGATTGACTGAGTAGCACCAACATACTCGACTGACCAGCCCCCGCCAACTGCCGACCTATGTCCAAACCGTAGGACCATGGAATACACGTTCGCCGACATTATAGCCGACCCCGGGCTGGGGAAGATCGTTATCATATCACTTGTCACTATTCCGTTGACGCTTCTAGCAACTATACTACGCCTCGTAGCGACGAGGCACTCGAGCCGTCGGTTCGCGTGGGATGATCTGTTTGCCGTGCTTAGCCTTGTGGGCTTCTTGGGCTATACGGTCACACCAATAGGTGGTGAGTTCATACACACTTGAAGAACTTACTTCTTTTTTTGTCGACGCCGAGGGGGGGCTAAATCTCTTTGCCTTTGGGATGTCAACTAGCCATTTCAGGCGCTCCCAATCTGACGGAAGTGCAAGCAGCCGAGCTCACAGCAAAGGTAAATCGAACATACCCCATAATTCTCCCCCAGAGACTGCTTCCCGGAGGCACATACTCACAGTGATAACCTAGCTAGCTTACGTTGCAACACCTTTCTTCTATGTGAACCAACTGTTCGCAAAAGCTAGCTTGTTCGTCCTGTACTACCGTATCTTCTGGAGCGATGTCGTCTTCGTGCGATGGATCTACGCGCTGGCGGTCATCCACGTGTCGTGGTTCATCACTTTCTTCTTTCTCGTCTTGTTCCTGTGCACGCCCGTGTCCAAGTAGTGGGACGTGACGGGGACACAGCCCGGGTCCTGCCTCGACGGCAATGCGTTCCTCGTCTCTGAGGAGACCATCAACTCGTCTATCGATCTCGCCATGGTCGGGCTTACCGTCGCCATGGTTTTCAGGCTACATACTAGGGAGTTAATCAAGAGGAAGCTGGCTTTCATCTTCTCCGTTGGCAGCCTATCCGGCGTTATCGGGTTCATCAAGATTGGGATCATCTATAGCACTCCAAATGACAACGGGCGTAAGTGGCTTCATCTACCGCGCCACCATGTCACCCTACACCGCTTTGCTACTTACTGACGCTTTTCGCATTAGAGGAAAACAATGCAAATGCATTTTGGGATATCCTGCAAATGGCAACGAGCATCTTCTGCGCCTGCGCGCCCATGTACTAAAACAGGTGCACCGCCCATATTACTGCGTGCACTGCCCAAGGAGGAGGGCTTTACCCACGCATTCCCTGGTATAAAGGCTCCTGTAGTTAGTAATTGCAGTAAATCAATTGAGGGACAGTTTGATCATCAAGAGAGATAGTATTTTAACTGATTGAGAGGTTCTTCTTTTTCGCGCGCGTTATTGTAGATGCGCCCGTGGGTGCCAGAATAGAAGAAACTAAATACTACGCTTTTACCCCTGTGACCCCCTTTACGTAATCAACGTCTGTTCTCACTCACTACTTCAGTACAAGACCATCACCCCGATACAGGGCATTTGGGCTCGTCTGAGGTGGTCAGTTACGTCGTGGGCCAGCCAATCGCTTCTTGGCTCCTACAATGCGACGTCGTCGGAGAGCAACAAAGATCGAAGACCATCGGACCCGGAGGCCAACTGGGAAGGTCTCGTCTGCCGCCCGCAGTTTGCCAAGGCCGACTCCGATGTAGAGCTAGTTGAGATGAAACTGGGCTGAGCTCCCAACTGGGCTGCATACAATCTATCAGATAGGCTTTATACCGCGCGTGATATGAGTGAGCTGATTTAGGATAGGTGCATTCTTAGGAAGGCCGAGTGCCCCAGCATCGTTCAATAACCTTCTATGTTAGACTTATTGTTAAATAATTAGATCCACACCTTTATCACGTACTGCTAATGAGATACAGATGGCCCGAGTTTACATCTGACGATATCTAGTTCAATTATATGCTAGCTAGTTCTGTGATATGAAGTTGCATATGGCCCTGACGGTGACATGCGGCGTTTCTAAAATCGTTGCTATCATCTAAAGTTGTTGCTATCGCCGGACGAATATATAAGAGTGCATCAAATACTCCGGTTCAGTAGCTAATGTTTCGTTCTCTGTATCGCCCACGAACTATTTCCAAGAATATCCATTAGATCAGACCGTCTAGCCTACAACATGTGTATACACATTCGCGTCTTCACCTGTGCACACTCTAAGAAGACACTCAAGGAACTCTGCGAAGAGGCAAAGAAGAAAAAGACTGCGTGTGACAGCGGCAATGAAGATTCGAAAACGACAGGAATTCTTTGTTTTCAACCTCAATGTGACAAGGAGCCAAATGGTTGCCGTGATAGTCCGGGTAGGGTACCATTATCATGCCAGCTTACCCACGCTAAACATGATAATGTAGGCGGCATCACAAATGACGGGTTTGACGCCGATGATATCGACTAGGATGATTATTAGAGGGCCTCCTTCGAGAGCTCTATTCGGAAACCACGCGTGAGAGTCTCCGTATGATATTACTAGGGGAAATACACGCAGGAACTTGCATCGCAGCCCACGCAACACTCTCTAGCAGCTGCTTGTCCGCACTCTTTGAGACCTTAGCGATAGTAAATAGGATCCTTCCAAGCGCCCATATGTCATTTTGCTTTCGTGTCTCCAAACTTTGTGACAATGGATCAAATTCATTGCGTAGATTTGGTGACAGCCACTCAGTGGTCACGCCACCAATTCCACTAATATCGATCAATACAGCACCCCATTCTGCATTGATTACGACATTCGACGGCTTCAAGTCCATGTGCGTAACCTCGTTCGCATGAAGGCAAGCGAGCGCTTCAGCGATCTGTAAGCCCCATACTAGCCATCGTCCATCCGTTTGGAGCTTTGGCGATTGTAACGCATCCCGTAATGTACCATTTGGATAGTATTTGGTAAGGACTCCTCGTAGCACCGTTGTACTGCCTTCTCCGCTGGTAGTTTGGTATGGGTTTTCTGAAACGACTGCAGCGACTAGCCATGCTATTCCTTCCGTGCCGCGGAACAGTTCTAGGTTTCGCAGCTCTTGTTCCAGAACTTCACTATCCCGGGGGTAGTAAAGGGGCCGCTCGATTTCCTTGTAGATGTAGGGCGATTTGTCGTCACCGATTCGTACCTTGTGGACACCTGCGTGGAGCTCTTGCATCTTCACAATGTTTGATAACTCTTCAGCGGGGAGCCCGCCATTGGGTTGATAAGGAGGAAACCGTACTCGGAATGAATCTTCTCGCACGCAAGCCCGGAGAAATCTAGCGTTAGGGGCAAATCCGTTCTCCGCATCAGGAAATGCTAACAACGGGAGCCTAAAGCCCTTCGTATTGGTGTCATGCGTGATGAGGAGCTCTGTGACGGTGTTTCTTAGGAGCCGGAGTTGCCCGAAATCGATGCAAAGGCATAGGTTTTCTAGGTCTTTTCGACGCTTTGTTATTTGGGGTAAGACTCCATCATTCGAATAGAGGGTGCCGTGAAAAGCAACTTTGACGTGCCACTTTGAGCAAGAGCAACGCGCAACAAGACTCAACCAGCGTTTTGTAGGTTCAGCTCCTTCCACGCCACTCTCGTCGTCGTAACTCCTGCGTATAAACTCAACAGTCCAGGAGTCCATGGGCTCACATGCCGGAAGACTGGGGGCTATAGTTGGGAAGGTAATGGGTTTCGTATTGATAGCGGTTCGGGCGAGGGGAAAAGCACAGTCCAGGAAAACACGGGTGTAAAGTAATGAGAGATGAGTTCAACTGGCAGAAAGGGATGGGTTTGGCTCTGCGGGGTGGCAGTGCAGGTACTAGTTACGGGTCTGTGGCGTGTGAAAGTGCGCTAAGTTAGGTACCTAGGATTTCGATAAGTAGTGTGATGAATTCAATACCGGCAACAGGTTCAACCACCCGTTATACCTTTATATTGGGAAGAACAATCTAGCTAAAGAAGAAAGAAGGAAGGAAGTCTGTCTCGACGGCCGTTCGTACCTATTTGGTATGCCTTCCTTCCTTCGTATTCACTACGCCTTTTGAACCCCCCTTCGCTCAATAGAACAATAGGCCAGGATTACAAGGCCCTCACTGGCCACACTTACAGGTGCACCAGCCTCCCCAACCAGCAGTTCAATCGGGGTAGTAGGCTGTAATGAGCTACAAAGTGTGAGCCTTAAAGAAGGACGATAAGTAGTGATCTCGATCGTCATAGCGTGATGAGCTTATAGCCTGGTTGGTCTCTTTATCAATAATGTCTTGGAGCGGTTCCTTCACAGCTATCCAAACTTCATTAGTTGCCTCTCGAAGAAGGCCCCGAGCCACGCGACAAGCCCTTTAACCAACAGTCTCTACGCTCTGGACCGTGAGCTCGAACTGGGAATCACCGACGGGCGCGCCAGGCCCAGACGCAATGACGACAGTAGTCTTTCCGTTTTGCGTAACATTATGTCTAACATTGGCAAGAAAGTTGCCATCGGGACCAAGCAGCTGGCCCTCGACGGTCGCGCTGCCAGGGTAACCCGAGCACAGAGTCCAGGCACCAACTAGCTCGTTATTGTCGTTAAATGACCCCGAGCACTATGCAGACATGGCGTGTAAGTAATGACACTTGAAGTTTCCTCGCGGTAGGAGTGGGAAAATGGAGCATACAGTGACGGCAAACCCGGGGAGGCCCGCAACATAGCCCGTGTTGGCGAAAACGTCCCAATGGGCGGTCCACTGAATGTACCCATTAGGCCCCGGTGAATAGGGGCTCGACCAGTCCTTGGTGGCGAAGTTAGCCGACCAAGAAAGAGCCGGCAGTTGGGTGGAAGTGGTCTGCCGAGCGGTGACCTCAGGGGCAGTAGGGTGAGCCGCAACGGAAGCCGCCAAGGCGGACACAAGGGCGGTGATCTGAGCTCGCATGGTGGGCGATGTTGAGATGCCGGGGAGTATCGAGTCCACGACCGGTCAGGTCAAGTCGTTGAGCTTGGAACAGTGTGTGTTGGTGTCATCCATCTTGGACGTCGAGAAATCGGTCTTTATTTATTCAAAAAAGGCCATCTAACCTCGGCTTTGGGCGTTCAATAGATTCGGATTGCGCAGCCACCTAATTCGCCAAGTCCTGCAGCTATCGTTAAACAGGAGTCAGGAGAGATCGCAAAAAGAGTAGGTCGAGCCACTACTGTTCAATCTCCCATCTAATTGCTGAAGCAGCCCGCTCGTTCTGCTTCCTGTTCTCGGGCAATTAAGACGCATGAGTGCGGCACAGACCGCAATTGGTCAGCTTGCTTACTATAGAAATGCTTAATATGTTGATATGCCCTCTTAATGTTTACTGCTACTGAGGGAGTATTGAGTTGGACGGGTATTTCCTTAATTCGGGGTTGTGTTCGCGAGTTCAAAAATAGAAAGTTGAAGGTGACGTCGTATTCGCTAAGATGCCGTAGTAACATCACGGCTCGACCAACGTTACCGCGCACGCAAATACAATTGCAATAGCTGAACTCAAACAGAAGCTGCAATATAAATTAAAACTAGTAATTTGTCTAGATTCTATAAGGCAAGGACTTCGTAAAGTACCGATCTTATAGATCGTAGGGGTTAAGGTACCGTATTCGGGGCCCGTAGAATCTCTCGTCCTGGAGGCCGCTATACCAACACTTCAGAATTGTGTGCAAACTTACACACCACCTTCCTAAAGCAAGAGAGGCAGCCCGTATATGGGTAAATGGCGCTAGGGACAGTGGCATTGTGGTCCTTGGGCAACAGCACGTTTTCGTCGTGCCCAGGACCCGGGTTCTGATGTGCGTAGGTGTGTCCTCAGCTCGGACGTTGGGTTGTGAGCAGTGTCGAGAATTACCAAATAATTTTAATCCATCTGGAGTCTAAATTGACTTATATAGTTACACAATCCCTAGGTATGACGCACAGGGCTTAGAAGAGTCACGACGCTTACACTGTCGGTACCTTATGCGCTATGGACTCAGAGGAACGCGATCCGCTACATGCTGGACGAGGCGCATGCGCGCCTGTGGGTTCGACCGGGGCTATAACGTAGTCCCAGCCCTTCTTTCAAGCCAGAAGGGTAAGAGCGCCGCCGCAGCCGTCGCCACGAACATGTCGCCCTCGATTCCCTCGATCAAGCGGCTATTCGTAGGAATCGGGGGTGGGGTCCCCAGCGCTAAACGTAACGTCCGTCTAGGCGAAGCAGTTACCAGCATGCCTGAAAGCGAGCAGACAGGAGTCATCCAATTTGATCTAGGAAGGGGGACAAACACCTGATTCAAATTGAAGGGCTTTCTCTGGCCATTACCCGCACTTCTCCGGAACGCTGCCCAGGATATGCGATCCGAGCACCCGGGCCGAGGCAATAGAATCAAGGCGTACATGGAGACCATGTTCAACAAATGGCTGCGCATGGCCTCATATAGACAGCCGCCAGATCCCGATCTCTTCTTCTGCACGGATCAGCCGCATCTGGACGACGGACCTGCGCTGACGGCTGCTATCCCTCTCCGACCGTCGCTCGACCGGCGCGTCCGTTCTAGGGACCCGAGATTGGCCTTAGGCTCATAGCCTCGGGTGACAGCAATACTGTACGGGCCCAGAAAAAACCTACATAGACCGTCATCAAGAATGCGGCTCTGCGGGACGGCATCGCCCGTAGGCACGATGTGCTCTGCTTCGAGATGGAGGCGGCCGGGCCGATGACTGAGTACCCGTCGATGGTTATTCGCCTCATATCCGACTACGCGGACTCGCACAAGAACGGCAGGTGGCAGCGCTATGCACCCGCCACGGCGGCGGCCTGCGCGAAGGAGCTCTTGTCCTACGTCGATCCGGAGGTCGCGGCAGACGAGCCGACCCCGACACCGAGAACGTGAGGCTCCGACGAGCAGTGTCTTTACCGGCCGCGGGCATTCAAAACACGGGAAGCGGACAACATCAGCGTTGGTGGGGGGTTTTATATCAACAGGCAGGGGCCATAATCCAGAGTATCAAATAAAGCTCCCTTTAATAGCGTCCTGTCGTTATCCCCTGGCATCATCGCTGTCACTATTCACGCCGTCCATCAGCTCCACGTTAAAAGGAAATTGGCCATGACGCAGCGCTGGAGAGAAGGTAACTAAACTCGGCAGGCTGAAATTTCTACGAAACATCGTGCCACTCCTTGAGTGATGGACTGCTCAATGATGAATCGGGATAGGCCAAGACGTCTTTCAGGAGTGAGAATTTATATGAACAGATATTACCACAAAGGCATTTCAAGCCTTGGTTTCTCGCTACGGGGCGGATATCGCACATATCCATTGGATGTACCTGCCCGGCATGCCACATAACGACATCTCGCCAGGAAGGAACAACATTGCGGTTCTCGCAACCTACTATGATGATATTATGGACATCTCTGAGGGGATTGAAGCTAGCAACAGCTGCACACGCGCGAGTCCATAGTTGAACGAGTAAGGCAAACATGGCTGGTACCATGTCTAGCAGCTGAATAAAGCGTCAATGACTTATTGATGATGGCGTGTGGGCGGCTATACCGGCGATTGCGAAATTTTACGATACTTCCGGTGGAAACCCGGGCTGCCAGCAAATACAGTTGCATCTAATGCAGCTCCGCCACGCAGGGGATCATCCGGCCTATGGGGTTCATAAGAACGGGCGGTGAGAGAAAGTTGGGGGGAGGCCAGGACGCCAACAGAGCCTCGTCTCGTATATACGCGCGAAAGCTCGGGCCCTGGGAAGTGGGATGGATGTCTCGTCTCGTCATGTTGGAGACGCGAAGATAGGTCATGCGGAGATGGTTGGGGGATGTCCTTGGTAGGCTAAGAGGCCATCGAGCACGAATCACAGGTTGGAGGGGACGCCGATGTGCATGACGCGCTGCAATAAACACGTCTTTGCATGGTGCTGCGCATGGCGTTGCTGCCAAATGACCAATGGAGTATTCTGGTCCAGATATTGAGTATTTTGGCTGCAATGGACTAGAACTCGATTAGGGGAGTGGCGCAGTAGGAGCAGAACAACGAGGGAGACAACAGCTTCTGAAAATCTTCACCCTCATCAGTAGCCTGTACACGACATTAGAGTTAGTTTAATATGGGTTGATCACAACAGCGAACTGCCGCAAGTTTAGGCTGCCGATACTAACTCATGATTTCAGCGTTTCTCGTACCTGTAGTTAATGGTGAGAATATGCCGCCTCTTGTAGTTCACAAACTCCGTTATAATGGAGCAATCCTGTCATAAGTGCCAGCAGAATCAATCGGGATAGAATTAATTCAGCCCACGATTTCCCATGAACAGCAACAACAATATGCCGAAGGACTTAATGGGGATTGCTTAAAATTAGAGTGAGGTCTAGACGTTTTAGCCCTCGGATTTATCGAACGGTCAGAGCTAATCAAGCCACGCTCTCTCGATGTTTGGATGCCGACAGCCGTATCGATTCCTCGTCCTGTGAAAGTGCAATATGTAGCTGTACGAGTGATATGCAAAGCTCCCTGCGATGTAATGACAGGCGGCGCCGAACCATCGGATAGTGCATTTTCCCGACGCCGCGTCGCTGTAAGGATGCAGTGGACGATACATGCCAATCTATATCGGGGCTCGCCTTTGACGCCGTCAGCGAAAGCTGAGCTTGACGTCGCAATTTGAATGTATTCGCTTCAAAGTGGCTGTGTACAATGTTCCAAACATCCCGGCGGTTTCTCGGGGACGACGAATGGTATAGAAATCCGGCGTCTGGCCACTATACATGCAGACTCCGGTTCGAAGATTGCGGTAGAAGTGTAGTGGCATCCGGGAAGAGCGGGACGTCAAGTTCACCGCAATTCAAGTTGAGGCAAAGGTCGCATCAACTTGATTTCAAATCTGGATGTGTGGCCAAGATGGATGTTGTTTGCCGGTACATTGGGTACGTCACGCCGAATCAGCAGGGGCACACACAGAGCAAGGAAGGGATGCTGCAGACAGCGAACGTTGCAAACATGACACCATCTGCTAGACTGCGTCTCTACCGATCGTATCCTACAAATGCCGTTTCTTGGACCAATCAATTGATGGTCTGGGGTCTGACGGCGAACTCCTTGACTTCGGGTGGGAGATCGAGCCCGAGCTTCCACCAACTGAGGAATGTCAATAATGCAGCCTCGTTGTTGACCGCAACAAGTCAGGCCGAGCCGGGGGAAGTCATTCCCCGAAGACAGCGGAACGTGTGGCAAAATGGATGGCTGAAGTGGTAGATCATTAACAGCCGAGGCTCAATGAAGGAAATGCCATAACGTGTGGGATTTTACACTTGTGCTGGCACGATGACGCGTAAGAGAGACAAGAAATGATCAGTAGGGGGGGCAACGTCGCACTGAGACATGTGATCCACGATGCTGTATGACAAGACGAGAGTGCTGGCAAAATATCATAGGGTCGTTTGAGCAGACTCTCTGATATCGATGGGCTTGGGCGGGCCAATCCGAAGAGGCAGAGGCCGGCGCCTGCAAATGAAGGACGCAGCCGCGGCGGCATGACGTGCAGAAGTGCAAAACTCGTGGGATGCTCGGGATGTTCGCGAGTCGCTGAGCGACAAGAACTGGGTCCATTGGTACATGGCGTGCAGAGAGCAGCGAGCAGCGAAGAGAAGGCCGGCGACTCGCCGGCTCGATTGGCACACTGAAACCAACATGGGCGCCTTCACGAAACCCCAGGCCAGCAGTGCGGCCCCGGCGGCCCCGGCGGCGACGGTGGCCGCGCAGTCGGGATGTGATAGGTGGCAGCAGTGTAGACTGGCTCCCGATGGCGATGCTGTTGGCTGTTGGCTGTTGGCAAGCAAGATGCTCGGCGCTGCATGCACAACACCGCCCCGTCGACCGATTCGGTCTAGGCCGTTTTTGTGTGAGTGCGCATGTAACGTAGAAGGGAGCCGGTTATGTAATGCGATATTGCCCTGAACGAGATAAGACATCGTTAGGTAATCAGTCGTTTACAAAAAATTCCGCCCAGTCAGCCTAGCGTAGGGCTGAATTTAATCTCCACTCCCGATATTAGATTGTGGAGTTCCAGGTCCTCGAGTCGAGGTCTCCGCGTTGAGTTGAGCGTGAGCAAATGACAAAAGTCGTCAGTCTACCGGCAGCTTACAGAACAAACCCTGCTGTTGTCCAGCGGAATTGCATTTTCGAGAGGCGTCGGCTCCCTCCCGATCGTGGCGCCAGACAAAGGCATTGCATGGGGAGACGCTGGCCAGAGAGCACACTAACCTTAGCTAATAGCGATCCTGTCAGCACTTGGCGTACTTGTACAGGTAGGGGGCCGCGTAGGATCTTGGGAGCGGGAGCAAAGCCTCACTGGACAAGACCAGAACCCTACTAGCGGGAAGTACCGGCGAGAACGTGTCCATGGGCGGTCGTGAATGGAAACCAATACTGCCTGCTTCGACAGGCCCAATCAACTGCAGAGGGAGAAAAGCGACAATGACGTAGCAATTTTTGCATGGCACCTCGCACGCAAGGGCGGCCGTACCACCACGGCAGAGCGCAGATGATGCCGTCAGCTCGACAGCAAATACGTAGCCACTTCAAGCGTACAAGGAGTACGTATACAGTATCACGATTACTCTCTGGGCAAACCATTCCACCTCTCGGTGAAGGGTGGCAAGAATGATGCGGAGGGGGGACCCGGGACGCTCAGGTGAGCACGCATCGAAAGACAGACAGAACAAGTTGCACGACACGCACACGCTAGGTTATGCAAGGGGTGACGGACGGGGAGATGCAGTACCTACTGTAAGTGTAAGCTGCCAATATCTACGGCGTGCACCGGTTCTCTCTGCAGGGGCTGCATAAAGTAGGCAGAGGACTTGAACCGACCGCCTAGGTGTATTGATTGAGCTATTCTCAAGCCGAAGCAACTACCTACCTACCTACCTACAGTTGAAGCGCAGCGGGTGGGCAGGGGGCATCTTAAAATGGATGATTATTTATCTGGACTGCCTCCTCAAGCTCTGGGTGGTTGCGCGTGGATATAGGTAGGCTGCAAAGTATTGACTGAAACCCCAACATTATATGGTTTTGATACGATTAGGTACTTACATATACCTAAATGATATAGATAGAACACGCGGATGCCTGCCCGCCACCAGTTGCCTGCCTAGCAGGTATCGCCCTTCAGCTGCTCATGGTGCTCTTCCTCCCAGGCATCCTTTCGCGTCATTATCTTGGCCGCTTCATGCCCCGGCCGTCTCGTCCCAAGTTTTCGTCTCGCTGGCCCGCCATCCATCATGGAGCACTGGCCGTGGAAGGTGGAAGATGGAGGTGGAGGTAGGTATTCTTTGCGGCTCTGCGACCCTCTCGACCCTCTCGACCCTTGTTGTTGCGGGTGAGGCAGTGTTGGGCTCGCGGCAGCGCCAAAATGCGCCCGCAAAAAGCCTTCTGGAACCAACAGGCCATCCCCTGGCAGCTCTGTCGGCCGGCGCATTGGCTGTGCCCTCCACATCCCGCCACTAATCACGACAGGTGCCTCCACCAGGTCGCGAAAGTGAGGACGACATGCAGAATGACGGATGTGGTCGAGGCCAGCAGCGCGCGTCAATTGCCTGGGCGGGTTGCTATGCCACGGCCTTGATTCTATTCGACGTCGTATTGATGCGAACAGAACCCCTACCGGGACCACCAGCGACGTACTCCGTACCTACATGTTTCCTCGTGACTTTTACGTACATGCGCACATGCATTACTGGCCGGTGCGGTGCGACCACGACGACTTGCACCCTACTAACCAACCCTACGAGATCGGACCTGGACAACGACTGGTGACTCAACACCGAAAGAGCCTAGACACGAAAGAGAGGTGTCTTGAATTCGACCACCCTATTTGCGCAGTGTGCACGAAGTCGTCACATGCACCCTTTCGCGGCTGTCAAGCTCCAAGCTCTGTCGCGGGCAATCAACGAACAATTGGAATCTCCAATAACCGGCCTGTTATCCTTACTACGGTGTACCTTGCCAGGCCGCCGGTGTTTGCGAGCTGGGTGTGTACTGTACCAGTGTACGGTACGTACTGAGTAGGTAGGTTGAGTGCTGAGAGGGAGCTTCCCACTAACATTTATTTTTATCCCGTTCATTTTGTCAATCTGGGAGGGATTGTCGGGCCTGCGTGCTGCTCTCAGCCGTTGGCCATGCCCAACGACCACCCTCATCTCCTTCGTTTCATGTCCATTTCCACTCCTGAATGAGCCGTCTCGAGATGCTGTCCCATCAGCTGGGCTGCCTCAGTCCAGGCGCGGTTGCGTGGGTTGGGCAAGCCCATGCGTACCACGCCCTTCAATCTCACAGCGACGCACCGCGTCGCGGTGCAAGTCATCGCCGCGCGACACGTACACTAAGCACCGTTGCGCTGCACGAGAAGTCGAGAAGTCGAGAAGTCGAGGACTTCCGTCACCGCGGGCGACCTGGAACGCCCAGGCCCGATCCCAGGGTCCCTGGGCAGCGTACTGGCCCAGGTGGTTGATTGATTGACTCCGCCGCATGGCTGTGTGTCCATTGGCCTCCATGCACGCGCCTTTCCCTTTCCGTCAGCCCCGTCCGCTGTACTCTTAGGTACACTGGTACATTGCGGAAGTCAGTCGACGAGTGATTCATCGGCGCTCCCCCAGGCCACCGACCCACTGCCCATGCCCACTGCCCACCAGGCATCCAAGAGCATGAACATGGGTGCGAGGAGGGAGCATCGACGAACCCCTGCTCGCTCCCATGTACGGTACCTCACCTACCTCTCTACCTTAGGCACGTACGGCAGACCTCTCGACTGCGCGCAAAAAATACAAAATTACAACATGTCCTCCCTCCTCGTCGTTGATATATTTAATAAGGGACCAGGCCCGCCCCCCCTTTGCCCAGTCCTGCCTACCTAATCCATTCAACACATTCAACAACTTGCTACAGTATATCACGCGCAGTACTGATACACTTGGTGCTTCGTCTCTGCCCATCCCCTATCCTACCTGATCAAGCCGTCTGCTCGCGTGCCTTTGCGTCTCTGAGCTTGCAAGCCAGCCCCAACCGGTCGACTTGATTTCCCAGCAACCGCATACCGCCGCTGCTGTGGCATCTACACCAGAGAGTCCTCGTCAACAACTCGATTTACAGACGGAGACCCAGCATTGACCAACAAGAGTCAGATCTCGAATCGCATTCACACTCAACTCGCCTCGCCCAGCACTCACGACCTCGGCCACGGGTTATCCAGCCCAATCCGCCCACCACCGCAGGAGAACAGAAGGCGCCCTCTGCCACGATGTGTGTCAAGGAGATCTTCACAGATGTGCAGCCGGATGGCCGCCTTCGGACTTGGTCCGAGGCCGAATATTGCTCCAACGCACGACATGGACAGTTCTGCGACAGGACTCAAGAGTTGCGGCGGCCACCCGGATACCGACGATCTGAGCCCAGAAGCTCAGCATACAACCATATCCAAATGCCGCCCACACCCCCTCATTCCCATCACTCGGACTACAACTCCGACTCGGAACGCTCAAGCAGACGACGGTCCGGCATCTACATCAACGATCATAAAGTACTAGACGTCAACCGAAGGCGCTCGTCGCGACACGAGAGACAAGATAGCGCCGACCGTGTTGTCTACCCAGGCGGCTCACCGCTGTCACGGACGCTATCACGGACGCCGCCGCATTATCGACGCAGCGTGCCGTCGAGCCCTGTTCCTGATCTATACGATTCACCCGGATCTTCTAGCTACCGAGAGGACCGCGAGCGCGATCGGCCCACCATCAAAGTAGAGATCATCAACGAACGACCCAACAGCCATCGTCGCCAGGGATCATCATCCAAGACCAGCTCATCGCGCGACAGCAATGATGAGGAGCGCCGCCAACGACGCCTTTCCGATCTACACCACGGCGATCAGCACCGGCAACGCCGAAAAGACTCGGAGATTGCACGACACAATGAGGCAATCGCCAACCGGATCCCAGTGCCACAAGTACCCTCCAGCCCACGCTATCGACGTGGCTCCGTGTCTGTTGCACCCGTCATGTCGGTACAGGAACGCATACGCCTAGAGGAAGAGAGAAAGCAGCGGCATTGGGAGAAGAAAGAGGCAGCAGCACTAGAGCGCGAGCGCGAAGCAGAAAAACAACGACTGAAGGATCGCTTCACCTTCAAAAACTATCACTACTAAAAGATGTCCACCGATGACACGAAGAAAAAAAAAAGAAAAGGAAACAACAGAAAACCCACCAAAAAAAGGAACAAAATCATTTTACATTCAACAAGTCATGATGTTTTACTATTACTAGATGAATGAGATTCGGCTCTAGTTCGCTGCTGTTGCTAGTTACTGGATCTTTGTTTTTGGGGGTTTTGCTTTGGGATTGGGAAGCGCGTGTATTAGATGATACCAATTATACCATGTAGAAGAGATGCACAGATTACGAAGCTTTGTCTGGGTCTTGTGCTGTATCTAGGGTTGTCTTCGTTAGTAACAAGGCAACAACAAAAACAATGAAACACTCGAATAAATATCGAATGTCAAATATGCAGAACAGGTCGCGTCTCTCGTGATACAAACTATCGTCGATCATCGAAAATGGTGGAATTGAAAAAAAGTTGGACCCCGCCAAAGAGGGTTGCGGGGTTGCTCTCCCAACCAAAATCACCCCCCGCGTGTCCGCGACCGTTGGAGTGTGACATCGATTGGGGGACTGGCTGCCTGGGAGCTGACAACCATGAAGACAGATCAATTGGCGATGTTTATTGGGTTGTCGCGCAGCTCCAGCCATTGCTGCCTATTTTGGGCGATCGATTACAGGCCGCCGACCGGGGGGGGCACCCCCCCGTTCGACCATCCACCCACCCGTCCAATTGCTTCCTCCATGATAATACGGTATGCGGTCATCAGCCCGACGAGATTGGCTGGCCACCTGACTGGGCGCTGGGAGATCTGGTACGGGGGATAGTCCAAGTGCCCCGCGGACCCTGGGGGTGATCATCAGGATTATGACTCCTCGCTGCAGCTCGCACTAGATAAACGGCCGGTTCTCTCCCATCCATCGTTTCAACAACAGTCGAGAATGCAGCATGCAGCATGACCTCGCATGCCCCTGTCCGCGACTGGTCCGCAATCCAGTTCGCGCCCTATCTGCCTTGTGGGCTGCAGTAGTCGGGGATCCATCCACGTACACTAACCTTGATGCTCTAAGTTGACCCTTAGGTACTATGCACTCGCGTGGAGTACCCGGTAGTGCAATGCCCATATCCAAGTATACTTGACCATCTCTCTCTCTCGTGATCTAGATCCGTGTCCCCCTGGCCAAGGCGTTCTGCATTTGGCAATTAAGCTCACCGGCACTGTCACCGCACCCCGAATCTAGGACTTTGTTTTTACACATATCCACATCCCCACCGCTTGTCGCCACCTCTAGTCGAACGACCAGCGTCCAAGACGCGCATCATCGAGAACCCGTGCCAAGTGATATACGATAACGATTCCTACGTATCGATGCTTGACACTTATTCCACTTCCGGATGGGAGGAGGTGGTGGACAGAAGGCAGCCGAGCTTGGAACACTCCCGTCCCCACATGCATATCATATCATCGGGACGAGTCGAGCCACACTACAATACACACACACCTTGAGTCTCCGGCACCGGGTTGTTTCTGCCATCTATCTAGGCAGTCACTTGGTTGACCCAGGCTGCGAACTAGAATCTGGCCACATTTTGCAAGCCATGACTAAGGATCGAAAGGGCAGGTAAACCGAACACTGTCTGTCTAATGACCGACGATAGCAGCCTACCTGGTATCACGGTCTATGCTGGGCATATGGCATACCTACCCTCTTTCTTGCTCTTCCTCCTTTCCCTCGCGCACTAGCCTGTCGGGCTCATATTGGTTGAGTTGACGGGCCCCTTGTTAGCTTATACAAAGTAGTCCCTAAGTTAGTCTAGGCAAGCCACATGATATATCATCTGACGGAGTCTTTTCTCCTCGCAGCTCCGGTATACTTCTTCCGACCGAGGAAAACAATGCGCGCCTCTATGCGTCCTTAGAGGGAGGGCATCATGTTGGATTGGCATCCGACTTGCTCCTATCCATCCGCGGAACTCGAGCGGATCGCCGACCAGGTGGGAATTCAGTATACCGCGTGGCGGTATAGGCGTACATCCCTAAAAAAACGATCCGGGCTGTTTTCTAAGCGTGGAGAACTTTACACGCATGAAGAACCGGGTCACAGCGGAAGAATGGAAGATGTAAATACGAGGTCTTGTACCTCTCTCTAGTAGTGGCGCAAAGCCATGCGTCCCTACTGGTGAGAGTAAGGTTGTGGAGGGGATAACGACTGGACCCCTTACATACCAAGTAAGTGGCCGTGCATCGAGAAATTTCTTTAGCAATGCAAGGATTCCCGTACGTACTCTTTTGTTCGCTTTGAAAAAGAAAAAAAAAAAATATTTTATTTCGGCGTGACTATGAACATGTCTTGTTTCTTCTCGATCAATTGTTTCACTTTCCACCCTAAGCCATTCATTGCTCATCATCTTAGGATGTGCAGGTAGACATCCTAATCACTAGTAGGTATACTGCGCCTTGTAATTTTGACATGTGGAAAAGTGTCCGATCAGATGCAGAGAGAGAGAGACCCCATGTCTGGCTGCAAGAATGACTCGGAGCGGAGTTGAGATGTGGGGAAAAGAAAGACTCACGCATTACTGTGGATGTGTATGCTGGACGGGCGGGAGAGGGTGATGGGGAAGAAGGAGGATGGGATGTTGCATGCATGCATGCATAGCTTTAGACGAATGGGCCAAGAACATGCAAAGTCCGTTCGAGTCATCCGGAATGTAATGGAAATAGTTGTTCGATGAATCGAGAGGTATCGATCTATCCCCATGGCGATGCGGGGAGCGGATGGAAGATAGGCGACTGTGGCTGTACGCCTTGGGGTTACCTTTTTTTTTCTCCTCGTCGTTGGCTGTAACGCAAGGATAAGACTGACGGCAGTTAAGTCACTTACCTAAGCCAGATCATGAGATTCACTCCGCCTCAAAGGAAGTATATGATCAATCAATTGGAGTGCCTCAACACTGTCAATTTAGGGGTTATATATCCTAATTACAATAATCTTTAAATATGTCCAGAGCTCAAAAGCCGGAACCTGAGATAATACGCCACTGCTTCACTCATTGGATACCCTCCAGATAACCTTCTCACCACTAGCACCCTCTCGCATAGCGTTCAGTCCCTTCTTTGCTCTCTCCAGTAGCGTCTCGCCCTCCACAATACGGTAGCGATTGGGCTGCAGAACGCCCTGTGCCAGCAAGGTAGGGATGATCTCCGTCTGGAGCTTCTCCCGGAACATCTCATTCTGCCGGCGCACGCCGAGGTTAGCTCGAGCCTCCGCGAGAGAAGAGCGTACCCCTCCAAGATTTGAAAAACCAACAACATCTGTGGGCAATACCAAAAACTTACCTTGTGATAGAAATGGGTCCTGACGCCGTGGACGTCCACGTCCGGCGCCCACGCCACGCTCTCCCGGGCGTCCATCGAGTACGCCGGCGCCGTCCCGTCGCTGGCGTGCCTCAGCATGACGGGCAGCATGACGGCGACGGTGCTGCCGCGTTGCGCGATCCTGGCTATTGCTGCGAGGGTCCTCTCCTGCGAGCCGATGCAGTCAACGATGAGCGGGTAGGCCGGCGCTTCGCCTCCCCGCGCGCTCTTCAGCAGATCGTCGACGACGGAAGGACTCATGTAGTCGTAGACCTCGGAAGCCCCTAGACTCTTGATGTATGCGTGGTGTTTCGGTGAGGCCGTGGCGACGATGTTCTTGTACCCGTAGTACCTCAGTACTTGGATGGTGAGCATCCCGACCGACGAGGCGCCGCCCCAGATCAGGATGCGCTCGTCAGCCCGAGGCGGTTGGTAGTCCGCCGGCCTGGGCCACGGGGTCGGGAGCTTCAGGTCGGCGGAGATGGTGTTGAAGGCCGTGATCGCGTTCTCCGGCAGTGTGACGGCCTGTTCAAAAGAGAAGCCCTCCGGTATCTAGGTCATGGATTAGTTTTCCGGATAGCGATTGACACTCTTAGGTTGCCGTCTTATTGATATCGGGGGGTTAAAAGGCTCTCACCTTGCCGAAAACCCATTCGGGCGCCGTGGCATATTCTTGATGGGTCCTCCACTCGGGTTTCTGATGCGCAAAGCCAAATACTCTATCCCCGACCTTGAAGTGCTTGACGTCGGGGCCGACTTCAACGACTATACCGGCACCGGTAGACCCCACCCGCATGGGATAGTCGACCAACAGACCCCCGTCAGCTTGGTGAAGATCGAGCGGCGTAGAAGCCGTCCACTTGATATTCACCATGAGTTCGTCGCCTCTGGGAGATATGGTGGGGTACTTCCGCACTTCATATGGAGTCTTGGTGTCCACGAGGACGAGGCCATCGTGAGTGCGCTGGCTAGACATGGTTTCTGGGTGTATGGTAGATTGCTCGAGGGCGTGGTTGGAAGAATGCCGGGCTACTTGATTGCAGTCTGAGATCTGGGGAGTTTGGGAGATGCCATCTTCAATACTGGCTCTCTCAGTCCTTTATATATCCAGTCACACCACCGCATTTTCCAAGTTCATGGGCGCCTCGTCCTGATCTTTTCGTAGATGTCGAATAATCAAGGGAACAGGTTGTCCCAAAAGGGAAACATACTGCGAAATTATGACCCCAAAAAGGGAACGTGCTGCGAATGTGGCTGGTGGGCATTTCTAAGCCTCCAGCCACATTCATTTGACATGCTGTGGCTGGTGAAAGTGCCTGAGCCAGACTAATTGTCATCGTAATTGTCATCCCGCCCGGAAGTCCACTCATCCGTCACAAACAAGAGCCAGTACGAGTACGAGCACGCGTGCCAAGCTTTGCTGTAAACACCGCCCCCCTTTTCTGTGCGCAGCTCAGTGCTGTTGTATTTAAGTAAATCTCTACTCCCTCCGCGCAGTCGGGATATCGCCTTCATACACGCTTTCCAGGCCATCCGCGAGCGACCAGAACCGACGTCCATTGTGTTGCGAACGCGTCTGTTCACATTACCATGGCGCCTCACTATGAGTTTGGCGGGCCGTAAGTGCTGTGCCGACGCCGTCCGATGAAACGAGTATTTGCTTACCGTCTGAAGGTTGGGTGCTGCTGCTATCGTGTTTGGACTTCCAACACTCCTGTACACGTTCGCGTTTGCGTGCAACGATGTCTCTGGCTGCCCCGCCCCGTCTCTAGTGGACCCGAGCAACTTCAGCCTGGAGAAGCTCAAGTCCGAGGTAGGCTGGCCTGGCCTTAGTGGTCTTCACAGCTGGGAGGTTACCGGTGTCGCCCTCGGATACCATCTCTTCAGCTTGATCTTATGGAGGATTCTGCCCGCGGAGGTGGTGCTTGGTACTAAGTTGGTGCAACACGGCCGCCCTCTTAAATATCGCATGAACTGTTCGTACGCCCTCGCTCACTGCCTTAGCTCACCCGATTAATCGTCTTAGCTTTCTCGTCCACAATCGTCCATCTAGCTATCTGTGCCATCGGCACATATCTGAAGGGCGCTGACTTCATCGTCTGGACTTACATCACGGACAATTACGTCCAGCTGCTGACTGCTCACATCCTCATCTCCACCGTGCTCGCCATTTTCATATATGTGAAGAGCTTCAGCGTGGACACCAATTACCCAAACAAGGATATGCGTGAACTCGCGGCCGGCGGTCACACTGGAAATCTCATTTACGACTTTTACATTGGCCGCGAACTTAATCCTCGTGTCACTCTTCCCTTGTTCGGCGAGATCGATCTTAAGACCTTCTGTGAGATGCGCCAGGGTCTAACTGGATGGATTATCATGGATTTGGCCTTTATCGCCAAGCAGTATCGAACTTACGGCTATGTTTCCGACAGCATCATTTTCGTTTCTGCTTTCCAGGCCTTCTACGTGCTCGACGGACAGTACTTAGAGGCCGGAATCATGACGATGATGGATATTACCACCGATGGCTTCGGCTTCATGTTGGCATTCGGTGACCTCGCCTGGGTTCCTTTCCTATATTCCACTCAGACCCGCTATCTCTCCATCTACCCGGTTCACCTTGGGTGGACGGGTGTTGCTGCCGCCAGCGCTGTATTCGCGACCGGCTTGTATATCTTCCGAGCCGCCAACTCGCAGAAGAACCTTTTCCGCAGCAATCCCAGCGATCCCAAAGTCGCCAACCTCTCCTACCTCCAGACGAAGCGAGGCACGAAGCTTCTCACTGCCGGCTGGTGGGGCAAGTCTCGCCACATCAACTACTTCGGGGACTGGCTGCAAGCATCGCCGTTCAGCCTGCCAACTGGCATCTCCGGATATACCATCCTCTCTGCTGGCAGCACTGTTGCGACTGCTCATGCCACCACAATGCTCGACGGTCGTATCGCTGTTCAGGACGAAGCGAGAGGGTGGGGTATCATTTTCACGTACTTTTACGTACTCTACTTTGCCGTCCTTCTCATTCACCGGGAGGGCAGAGACGATGCTGCCTGCGCCAAGAAGTATGGTGACGACTGGGTCAAGTACAAGAAGCAGGTTAAGTACCATATCTTGCCCTACGTCTACTAGGTCGTACCTATGCAAAATAGGATGGGTACTGAATACCCTTGAAACTCATGGGGGGTCGTGCTTAAGTAACAAACTTTCAGAGATTTAGAGAGAGTCGAGAAAAAAAGTCTGCATGTCCTTCGTATCTAATCTTTCTTACAATCGCTCGACTAGGTAATAATACATAATGATGTCTCTGACGACTCGCGTCCCTTATGCTGGCTTTTAGTTGTGATACTGGGTTATAAAATACCCGGCCTTTTCCGAGTTAATCACAGTCTTGATACATAAGAAACTGTAGTTAACACGAAGGTTGGATCCTCTGAGCAGTAGTACTAACATGAAGCGTTGGAGGCGCTCCTAATTCAGCGCTGCGCAAAACCAGCTGGTCAGCCCGAATCCGGCAGGTCTATTCAACATGGGCGCCCCGACCGAGCCCACGCCCAATCAACTCAGACCTGGCCGATGCAAACGGGCCGAAGCACCTGCCGGCTTCCTCTCACGGGGGGGAGCAGTAAGCGTTTCGGCTGCAGACAGAGGCCGCGCTGATGAATATTATTCCCATCGCATGACCAGAAAAAAATGGCGGGCCATGACCATTTGCTAGGCCGACCGACCCATGTATCAGAAAGTAATTTAGATGGACAGCAATACCATCTCGTCGGGGCGTGCAGATGGGACGAGAAATGGCGGGATGCAGGCTGCTGATGCCAGTTTTTACGCCCGCCAGTCTTATGGCTGACCTCAGCATGAAACCGCTAATTTCCTCGCGTACTGCGGAGTTGTCTATTTCAGTGGTCTCCCATTGGCGCACGGGATTGTTCAGAATTCTCGCCTTAGGGCGCTGCAGTTCTGTGTGCTAAGCGTCGTATTGGCTTTGAAGGAGAAAAGAACCTCGTGCAGTTAGTTAATAATTAACCAACTAAACCTACCGTCATAATCATCTAGCGCTCAGCAAGTCGGCGCCAGATGTGGTATCCGTGGTGCCAAGAACGTTATGTAATCTTTTAGGCGCTTACTCAGTCGTCGCATACCGAGGTTTCTCCTAGGTCGTCATGGGCAGGATCGAAATCTCAACAGGGCCTGGTATCAATGCTGCCGGGCTATGCAATTTCGGGTATCATATGCAGGCTTCGCCGGGTATAGAACGCAAATGGGATCGCCTCAATATCTATAAGTATGCCTTCATGACCCGTGAGGCAGGACATCATCTCAGGCTAGTCCAGTGAGCCCTCACCATTTCTGCGAACCCCAGGGAAAAGTCGACGGTTAGCTGATGATGCGGTTCTTGTATGCGGCTTCGCTCCTGTTGGCCGGAGCAGTGGCTTCGCCGACGATCAGAGACGATGGCAACGCCACGGTCCTTGCCGCCCGGGCGACCAGCTTCTGGTATGCCAACTTCGACCATACTGGTGGCCCCCGTGGATACGCTCCGGACCTCGATGGTGACTTCAACTATCCCGTCTACATGGCGGTTAGCCCTGGTGATGGTGCCGGAATTCAGCGCGCGATCAATGCTGGTACCAATGGCGGAACTCGGCATCCGCAGTGGCTGGCATCTCAGCCAAGAGTAGGCTGCTTGGACCCTACTTGAGAGGCCATGGTGCTAAGCGTCCCAACAGGTTGTCTATATTCCACCGGGCACTTATTCCATCAGCCAGACTATACGTATGAACGTGAGTATGCGGGCTCTCTCTTCGGGTTGAATGGTGGCCTGGATCCCCTAGGCTCTCACTGAGAAAACACGCTCCTGATCTCGATTGCTAACTGTCAATTTGCAGACTGACACGATCTTGATGGGTGATGCCACAAACGTGAGTTGCAATTCACGAGAAGGAGACTCGAAGAGTAGAGGCTTATGTCTTTCCGTAGCCACCGATCATCAAGGCGGCAGCCGGCTTCTCTGGTGAACAAACTCTTATTTCTGGTAAGACGCGCAGTTGAGCAACATGTGATCTTCTCTGACGGGTTTTCTCTGACGGGTTAATATAGGCCAAGATCCCGCAACGGGCGATAAGGGAGAGCTATCCTTTGCTGTCGGTCTCAAGAACTTGGTCCTTGATACCACAAGTATTTCTGGAGGTGAATATTCCTGTTAAGCGATCACTCCGCCGGCTACTGTATGCTGATGATGCACTATAGGCAATGCATTCACAGCTCTGTACTGGGGTGTGGCCCAGGTGGCTCAACTACAGAATATCAAGATCACGATGGCTTCCTCCAGCAATGGAAATGGTCACACTGGTATTCTGCTTGGGCGAGGCTCTACTCTTGGCCTTGCGGACGTGAGAATTGAGCGTGGTCAGGTAAGTTACTCGATTTACCTCTGCGTAGGTTAACAACATAAGTGCCGATCAGAGATATTGATACACTGATAGAATGGAATCTGGCACAATGGCCACCAACAAGCACTCTACAAATCAATCTACTTCTACCAAAACACCGTTGGAATGCTCATCTCTGGAGGGTCTACCATTAGCATCCTCGCCCCTACCTTTGACACTTGCGGAACTGGCGTGAGGAACACGGGCGGCAGTCCTTGGATTGCGCTTGTGGATGCGGTATCCATAAACTCGGGGGTCACCTTTGTCACTACAGGGTTCCCTTCGTTCCTTATTGAGAACCTCAGCAAAGACACAAACTCCATTGTTGCCCAGGGGCCTTCGGGTACACTCCTCGGCGCTCAAAGCCACGTAGACACCTTTACCTACGGAAACACGGTCGGCCGAAACCCGATATATGGAGCGACAACAACCACGAACACTCGTCCTAGTCAACTCGCACCAAATGGCAAATACCCCGTACTCCCGGCACCGAATTATGCTTCGAATCCCGTCAGCGATTTCATCAACATCAAAGACCCCAATCAGAACGGAGGCCGCACTGTTCTTGGCGACAATACTAAGGATGAATCCGCCGTCCTCAACCAGATCCTCCAATTCGCAGCGAATAATAACAAGATTGCTTACTTTCCCTTCGGGAAATACCGGGTGGATGATACTCTGCTGATACCCAAAGGATCGCGGATCGTAGGTGAGGCCTGGGCGACTATTACGGGCAATGGCGCCAAATTCAAGGATTCGAACAACCCCCGTCCCGTCGTTGCAGTCGGCAATGGTGGCGACGTTGGAACGGCGCAGATACAGGACATGCGATTCACAGTCAGCGATGTGCTCCCAGGCGCCATCATAGTTCAGTTTAACATGGCAGGATCCTCTCCCGGCCAAGTAGCCCTGTGGAACTCCATGATCACGGTGGGCGGCACTCGCGGGGCTCAGGCGCTCACCAACACCTGCACCGACAGCAGGAATGAGTGCAAGGCGGCGTTCCTGGGCATGCACTTCGCGCCCACGTCGTCGGCCTATGTCGAGAATGTCTGGAACTGGGTCGCAGACCACATCGCCGAGGACTTCAGCGGCGGGTCCAGCATCGCGGGCAAGGGCGGCGCGCTCGTCGAGTCGACGCGGGGCACCTGGCTGCACGCCCTCGGCAGCGAGCACTGGTGGCTCTACCAGCTGAACCTGCGCAACGCCGCCAACGTGCTGGTCTCGCTGCTGCAGTCCGAGACCAACTACGACCAGGGCGACCACGTGCAGCAGACGCCGCCGGCGCCCTGGGTCGCCGACGTGGCCGGCTGGGGCGACCCGGACTTCTCGTGGTGTGGCGGCGGCGACACGCGCTGCCGCATGGGCTTCGCCAACTACATCAACGGCGGCTCCAACATCTACACGTACGCGTCGGCCAGCTGGGCCTTCTTCAGCGGGCCCGGCTACCAGCTGTGTGCCGCCGGCAACTACCAATGCCAGAGTGAGTCGCCTCCCCGCGTGCTAACATCTGCGAGATCATGAGAAGCCTTGAGTGTGCTCATAACTGACGCCGGGATAGATTACATGCACTGGATTGCGAAGACACCGGCTAACCTCCAGGCATTCGGCCTCGTAAGTCATCTTCTGTCTGAGTCGTATTCCTTTTGCCGTGACAGGCCCTTCCAAACCTATGGCGAAGAGCTTCGCACGTTCCTGGAAAACACTCGTAAACCACTGTCGGAATCACTTGGCTAACTCCAGGGTATTGCAGTGCTCGAAGGATACGTATGCCACGCTACGCCTCGCTGATGGCACTGCCATAGTCTCGCAGAACGGGTTTACGGGGTCGTGGTCACCCGGTGGCGGTGATGTTGGCCGATACACTCCGTAGAGCGAGGTAGTTTGACCTATCTGGGTCCATTTCGAGATAATAAAATCAGTTTGTGTGACAAGTGCTTCTCATCGCCTTCGTCTTAGCCTCACGGAATCGGCTCGGGGTAATGGCATCTTCTTATTATTCATGCCGTGTTCATTTCGTGAGTCAGTCATAACAGTCGGCATAAACCAGAAGCCTTCCATCTGCCCGAAAGATTGGGCACATGCCACTTTAAGTTTAACGCTGTAGTAGGTTTATATTCGGCATTCTGCCTCGGCATACGAGCACCATTTGTCCTACTTCGCGTATGTTCGTTCTGTGTATAGCATTATTACTACCCCTGTCAATAGCCCTTCTTTGACAAGGACCACCCCATCCACAAACATGTGACGAGCAACAACGCCACGGATTCTTTTGGCACATCTTTGACCTACAGCCAACCAACCACGAGCCCACCGATGCTATCTTCACCGCAACCAACCCCGAACCCCACAACCAAATGGCGTTATGTAGCGACGCATTTTTGGGGCACCAGTAGTCTTGGATGTCACCTCACATATTCAGTAAGCTAGGCGATCATATCGTATAAGACGGTCATTGCAGAACTTAGAATATGTATTTTCAACAACTAAGTTAGTCAGACTAAACAATATGATATGTCCGTATTCGTTTCTCCCGACTCACATTTCAGTAGTCTCAATCTCTGCTAAACTTGGTTCACGACTTGCTTGTTGCAAATTGAACCTGACCCTGATCGTATTACCTTGTACGGGCTCCCCGAGAAAAACAATGCTGGCTACCCCGCAAATCTCCCCGCACGAGCTTACACCAGATCGTCGAATGCAAAGCTGGGGAACCCCAACTGTATTACGGAGTACTGGTGGTTGCTATGAATCATATAGCGAGGGCTGAGGATTGCAATAGTATATCGCTTGCGCGTTAGCCTTTTTAATCTGGGCTGCGGTACTGTCACACTCGCGCTTCATGTCATATTGGGCAAATATGGCTTCTTGTACTATCATCACGGCAGGAGAGCCGCCAGAAACCGGATATCGAAACAGGGGTGGTGCTGGCGCTCTATACCACATTGGCTCCCCCGGTCAAGCCACAACCGCACAACTGCCGTTCCTAGTAAGACGGCGCGTTCAGACAGCCATCCAATTTCTCCATGCCTAACGCCAACCCGGGACTTACCTGGTATTCCCGTGCTTGGACACCATGATCTCCCCCCTGCCGAGGCTCTCGGAGTCTCGAGGGCATGACCTCACCGCACACATGACGAAATGTAACGTAAGAGAAAAGAAGTCAGGCGTACGCAACCCGACGTGCCACCTCCGGCCGAATGAGGATAGCAGGATCGGTCTCGATCCATATATGCGCTCCAACGAGAGCCTGTTATCAAAGCTAGATATCTCTTCGGCTACCCAGTGGAGTTACCAGCGAACGTTACCTTGCCCACCGCTTTGAGATTTTAGTGCGACGGGAACAGACGGGGCTGGGCCGTCACCTCCAGGTAAACTTGCCCATTCCCATGCGTAAAATCTTGCAGCCGATGCAGGACTCCTGTCGCAAATCTCTGGCTCTCGTGGGACTAGCATGAGACATCGTCAGCGCGGGGTTCTGAATAAAGATCTGGATTCCCCGCGTGGTTCCTCGACGTCTAGACTTCTATCTACTTCTTGTTAGTTGTAGATCCGAGCTGTCACCTCCACCTTTTTCCCCCTCACATCCATCTAGGCTTCGTTCCGTTAGGCGTGCCCAGGAGTTGACCAGAGGTTCTCTCAGCGGAGTTGAGAATAACGCGTCCTCGCTGTCTCTACGATGGCACCACCTAGTTACATGGGCCTTAGCGGCCGTCCGCTCTCCCTGGCAGTGTCGGCCATCTGCACCACCGGGTTCCTGCTATTCGGTTATGATCAGGGCGTGATGAGCGGTATATTGACAGCCCCAGCTTTCTCAGATGTGTTTGAAGAGACTAGGGACAACAGCACGATCCAGGGCGTTGTGACTTCTGTTTATGACCTCGGGTGTCTTTTCGGTGCCATTTTCATCCTCATAGTCGGCGACCAGCTCGGTCGACGGCGAGCCATAATCGCCGGTGGAATCATAATGATCATTGGGGCAACCATTCAAGTCACCGCGTACCCAGGCCATTCACCCTTGGCTCAGTTTATTATTGGGCGCATAGTCACCGGCGTGGGCAATGGCATGAATACGTCAACCATCCCCACGTATCAAGGTACAGGCACACGACGTCCTCCTCGTTTCCACCAAGCCAGCCCGCTGACGCAAAACACCAGCCGAATGCAGTAAAACGTCGAATCGGGGCCTCCTCATCTGTATCCAGGGCGGCACCATCGCATTCGGGACCCTCATCGCCTACTGGATTGACTACGGCGCGTCGTACGGCCCGGCGGGCCTCGTCTGGCGCTTCCCGATCGCGTTCCAGATCATCTTCGGCATCATCGTCTCCACCTCTATGATCTGGCTGCCGGAGAGCCCCCGGTGGCTTCTCACCCACGAGCGCTACGAGGAAGCCAACAACGTCATCGCCGCCATCCGGGGATACGAGGTGGACAGCGAAGAGACCGGCGTCGAGCGCGCCATCATCCTCGACTCCATCAGGGCCTCGGGCGTGTTCGGCGGCAAGAGCACGCCGTACAAGGCCCTGCTCACAAACGGCAAGACCCAGCATTTCCGCCGAATGCTCATCGGTGCTAGCAGTCAGTTCATGCAACAGGTGGGCTCTTTCAAATTCACTCGTACCCCGGCGACGGTCTACTCGCCATCTATGTGGGAGCTATGCTAATTGTCATTAGGTGGGCGGCTGCAATGCTGTAATTTACTTCTTCCCGATTCTTTGCGAGAAGTTTATCACTCCTGGAGATCACAATATGGCGCTGCTCTTAGGCGGTGTGAATGCCATTGTGTACGCAATTTTTGGTCAGTAAAACGAAATAACCCCTCTGGCCTCCCGTCTCTACTAACGTGCTCGCAGTATGTTCTCGTCCACTGCGTCTTCTCTACCGTCTCGTATCAACCGTCTTGGAAGATTCAAACAAATAGAGCCCCCGGACCGGATGGCATCGTGCTTACTCTCTCTAGGCTACCGCGTCCTGGTTCCTCATCGAACGAGTCGGTCGCCGAAAATTGTTCCTCTGGGGAACGGTTGGTCAGGGGCTATCGATGGTGCTCGCCTTCGGCGCTCTCATTCCTCAAACCCAATCGGCCGCCATCGGCACCTGCGTCGCGCTCTTCACATATATCGCTAGTTTCGGGGCTACCTGGCTACCGCTTCCATGGCTGTGAGTACTAACCAGTCTCCCTCCCCCCGGGTCATCCATTATTCAAAGACTATGATGTGTCGTCTTTCGAATTACCCATGTTTCCACGACTCACGGATATGGGATGGATGCAGGGCTAACACATCATTCTAGGTACCCTGCTGAGATCAACCCTATCATGACGCGAGCCAAAGCAAATGCTGTACGTTTTGAGTCCGCTTACCCTAAAAATGGGTTCGAAACAAACGGAAACTGACACATCGGAAGGTATCAACATGCACAAACTGGCTATTCAACTTTTTCAGTGCGTATTTCTTCACTCCCACCCCCTTACCGTCCATTTTTGGGTTAGCCGTACTTTTAGGTGTATGGCTGAGCTGATAACTGTCGTAGTCGTGTTGATCACGCCTGTGTTGGTGACAAACATCGGCTGGGGAACGTTCCTGTTCTTCGCGGTCCTCAATGCCACCTTCCTCCCCGTCATCTACTTCTTCTATCCCGAGACTGCGCGAAGAAGTCTGGAGGAAATCGATATGTGAGTGGATTCTATCAGTCAATTTTTCACGCCCAAAAGCTTGGGGGGCGACTTTCTCGGGCCAGAATCATAACCGAGATACCCAAGCTCTCCCCATTTCGCTGAGCGCCTCTATATGATTCAGAATAGAAGCAATAAACTGACTATACCCTCTCTAGCATCTTTGCAAAGGGCAACGTCGAGAAGATGTCGTACGTCAAGGCGGCCAAAGAGCTGCCGCTGCTCACGGATGAGGAGGTCGAGCAGGAGGCGCTGCGATACGGCCTCATCGACACCGCCGCCCGGGGTGCAGGTAACGCCGCGATTCACAAGGATATGGTGACGCAGGAGGAAGACGTCAGCAAGAAGAGCGGCGAGGACTCGGGAAGCAAAGAGACGAAAGAAGAGGCGTGAGGGCTTCGGTGGTTACGCCGTGAGATATCTCAACCAACTCGAACGCGTGGTTCTTGGGGCGGCGAAACGACGGGTACCTAGGTAGACAGACATACAGTAGCACTCAAGTCGGGGAGCATTATGCTATACTATAGATATGAGGCGTACCCTGCATATAAGATTGGCTGACCAGGTGAAGGAGCTCACAGTCAGTGACAATTGGAGATCAAAACAATAGGCAAATCTCTGTATTCCGCCACAACAACACATCGTAGGAGCGGTAAACGTGAGGATGCAAGTTGGTTGTAGGAGCTAACCAGTGTTTTGAGGGGTACATTCTATCTGGGCCGTCCTGTTCTTCCCTGCACGGCACCAACTGCCTGGCGATGTAATCGCCCGATGACTTAAAAGAAAGAACAAAACCGAAAAGACACAACTGTATTTTCGACTGGTTTTTTAAACCGTAAAGGATTAACGGTAAATTTCGGCCTGTAGCTATGACCTACAACGTGTCCAAACCGTTGCTTCCAGCCAACCGCTAGTCTAAAATAGGTGCTTTGGCATGGGTACGCTACCTAAGCGGTTCATGTCTTGATTACAGGCCGTAATTGAGCCCTGAAACAGCACATACGACCATAGGATCTGGAAAACGCGGGGTCCCGTCCGCTCCCCCATAGCTAAGCCGGATACCGCTAGATTAGTAGTTGGGTCGGTGACGACCAGCGAATCCCTAGTGTTGTACGTTGTTTTTTTTCTCTTTCATTTTTTCTCTTTTATTTTTCTATCTCTGTCTTTCTTTTCTTTTTCCTTTTTTTCTTTTTTCTTTCTTTTTTCTCTTCTTTTTGGCATTTCCAGCGCCGAGGCCGCTATCTGGCCGGACGAGTACTGGGATAGGTACCGTCTCAGCCGCAAAGACGCGTCACGTCTCGTTGGTTCGCGCACCGAGGTGCATACAGTAAGTACCTACATTCGAGGCACACATTCCAGCCTTGCATCCCCCCGCGTCGCAAGTTACACCTCAGCTTGTCAGCTTAATCTTCCCATCAATCCCTCGTATGGTGATGCTTGTTCTCCACGCAACTTGATAGAACACTCTGTGAAAGCACGCCGTCATCAGTCGTCACCATCTCTCAGTCTTAGTCCATTCTTCGTCAACCCATTCCCATTGCAAGTCGCCGCTCCGACACCGCCGAGGGACCTCGTCAGGTATGGACGAGTTGGTGATCGAGAAGCACATCATCGATCCCAATGGGGACGTGATCATTCGGCTTCACAACTATAACGAGCCATTTGCCGTTCTGCAGCCAGATCAAGAATTGTTTGTCCCTTCACAGCCCACTGGTGGGCTGTTTGGGTCTACTTCGATCTTCTCTAGTTCCAAACCGACCGTTCCTTCTGGTGGACTATTTGGTTCTACTACCTCCTCCAGTACTACTGCTCCCTCCAGCTCCAGCAGACTGTTTGGATCCGCCATCTCTGGCTCCAACTCGACTGTGCCTTCTGGTGGACTATTCGGTTCTACTACGTCGTCTAGTAGTACTTCTGCCCCCAGTTCTGGTCCACTGTTTGGCGCCGGTACCTTCTGTGGCACTGCGCCCTCCTTTGGCTCGGCAGGCCTGTTCGGTTCTACATCGTCGTCTAGCAGTACTTCTGCCCCCAGTTCGGGTCCACCGTTTGGCTCCGGTACCTTCTCTGGCACTACGCCCTCCTTTGGCTCTGCAGGCCTGTTTGGCTCAGCTCCCCGCGCCGACGCTGCTGCTCCTCCTAGTTTTAGTGGCCTATTTGGCTCTACTACCTCTGGCTCTGCTGCTTCCTCTAGCACTACTGTCCCCCTCCATACTAGTAGTAGCCTGTTTGGCTCTGCTGCCTCCCCAAGCCCCGGCAGGTCCCCGAGCACCGTTACGTCTTCTGGTACTGTTACCTTCTCTAGCTCTACTGGTGCCGACTCCTCATCCAGGAATACTCCTACGCCATCCCAACCCCTTAATGATGGTAAAGCTATCACCTCGGCCTAGATATACTTTGATGTGCTAATTGTCGCTGATTCTTACAGGTATTGAAAATAGATCAGCGCGTGGAACTAACGACGACACCGTGGAACATGAAAAGCAAACAGGGCCTTCGAAGAATCTACCTGAGATACGCCTGCAGGTTTCCTCGGCTCATCTAAAGCTAGCATCCCGATATTTCCAAAAAGCGTTTAGTGGCGATTTCAAGGAGTCGCGGCCGGACATTGACGGTCTCCTCTGCATAGATGCTTCCGGTTGGGATACCGAGGCACTACTAATCGTCTTCCGAATAATCCATGGTCAGCCACGGCGAGTCCCTAAGTTCATTAGTTTAGAGTTGCTGGCGAAGATTGCCGTCATCGTGGACTATTACGATTGCCTTGAGGTATTTGATCTGTTCGCCGAGTTTTGGCTACAAAGGCTCAAGGACCGCTTTATTCTTCTGCATAAGCTTGATAGAGAACTCATCCTGCTTCTCCTCGTGTCGTGGGTATTCCGCTGGGCACATGAGTTCAAACTCGTCACGAAAATAGCCCTGCGCCACAGCAAAGGACTGCTCTGTACACTGGATTTGCCCATCCCGGATGCAATCACTTGCAAGTTTTCCAAATCGCGACTAATCTAAAGGTGGCTAACATTTGAAGTAATAGCTGCCATTAATACCCGGCGACGAGATGTGCTCAACGGCATCAAATTTGCGCTCAGATCGTTAGACGCGCACTTCCGGTCAGAACCACCACCCTGCTCATTTGAGTGTGCCTCGATAAATCTTGGTGCTCTGTCTCGACAGATGGAGCACACACAAGAACTCAAAAATCTCACATCCGTGCTCAGGAATTTTGAGGGCCAAGATGTCGTATCGATGTTTGAAGCCGCTCGTACAATTCGATCTCCGAACTGGCCCTGTAAGCGCCATAAAGAGGCCTCCACCTGTAATTTGAGTTCCCGGGTCAAAACAGTGATAAATAAACTGGACGTCTTAGACGGGTTGGATCTAAAGGAATTCGTGTTGCCTGCTTAGGGTCATTATGGGAACGGCTGCAGCCACGCACTATGAGTTGGGAAGAGTGAGCTGAGGAGCAGATAACTGATGATTAAGAACTAACTCTGGGCTACCTACCTGTCTATATTAAGTGCTTGCGTATACCTTGCACCTTTGTTTCACTGTGTTCTCTTATAACCCTAATTCTTATGCATGGTACATATAAGAAGGTGCTTTCGGTCTTTTTAGTTCTCTTCTTAATCAAGTAAGTGATAGCACCTATAAGTATATAAAGCAAAATGGCCAATACTGGTGCGAGCGTTTCTGATAACTAAAACCCAACTACCATATAACTACCCATTCTCATCACGTGATGCTCCAAGTTCGGGTTCATGCATGTAATCGCCGAGTCCTAGACGATGTAGGACTTTCCAGCACTTGTTCACGTCTTAACTCCACAGTCACTGTCAACCTCCGATACTACTCACCCGGTTTTTCCACTTAATATGGTGTGTTTCATTGCATATTCGACGGCAGACAATACGACTTAGCATTACGTGGCGCCGCTAAAGATATCGAAGAATTTGATATGAGGCTCACCTAAAGCCCCATTACTAAGGCCAATACTCTGCTTTGACTTGTCAACAAACTAAAAACATTGGCATCAGCGAAATACGATTGAGTGGCGATGCCATTGTCAGCGCCGTCTCGAACCGTTTTGCTGTTTTGTTGTCAGGCAGCATGCTCAATAAAGCCACATCGCTTAGTCATACCGGCTTCACTAGACTTAAGGACCGATTAACTACGGTCTGAGAAAAGAAAAGAAAAGAACTCTGCATGGCGACCCGGTCCGACCCTATTGACTATCAGCCATCCCGAAGAGCCTCAAACTACCCCGGATACGCTTCGACTTTGACGGCCAATAAACTAATAGCGCTACAGATCGGCGCTGAGCGTGGAGACCGGAACCTACGTCCGGATACGAGTCAGGTAGTAGAAATTCCAATAACTGGTTCTTGCGGAAGAGAGCGGGAAAAAAAAACAAGATCAAGATTTGCACTTTGAGCAACTCTTTTCCAAATCTTCCTGCATTCCGAAAACGCATACCCTACGAATCTTGGCTGACTTGATGTCAGGACAATACAGCGGTCTTGGTGTGACACTGAGTTGAGAGTCATCAGCATCCCCCAAAACGTCAAAATTTGCTGATGAACAATGTTTCTGGCGGAGGCCCATACCTGCTCGGTGTGCTCAAAGATACTATACTTTTGAGGCTCTGAGGCCCAAGAAGAAAGTGATTTAAGACAAACAAAAACCTTGGGCTGTTTATTTCGACGGTAAGGGGGCCTCTCCCCTCAGGTATCCAAGTTGGAAGCTGATCCAGAGCAGCCTCAACACTGGGTCGAAAGAGGGGTTTGAGCCATTATCGGACCTGTCGGCGGACGATTCGACAGAAACAGTGCTCATGCAGATGCACTCTTCAGGGGCGATCCATCCGGGGTTTCAGTCGCCGATGCTTGATAATCATAATGAGAGGCAACTCTTCATGAAAGATGGTCAGAACGGGATGTCCAATGGCTTGCAGTACATGCCAAGTGATACAAAGCTCAAGACACTGGAATCCGACTATATAAAGCATGATAAATCCCCTCCTTGGTCTTCATATTCTCTCTAACAACCGCAGAGGTGACTCAAAAAGCTCAATCATATAGCCCACTTTCAACTTCTTTCTTGCTCAACAAGAGACCGGCAACATGGCACCACACCAGGATCCCCAAGGTAAGCATCCCGATTGACTCGATGTACTTTGGACTGATCCCATTATCACACCCCTAGACCTAAAGACCCTCGAGTTGGCGGTGTCTGACGAGAACAAATATACTTTCCCCGAGAAGGAAGATGTTCTGTTCCTCCTCAAACGTCTCTACAAAGACCAGACGCCGCTGAACTGTGCGAGGGCGCTTGACCACAACTTGCTCATACGCATCGTTATCCGCAACTCGGGCAATGCCGGGACGTCCAACGCCCAACCGCACGCGCCTTTCAAGAATGCCATCACCTTCCCCACGCCGAAAGACGTGTTCAATCTGGTCTGGGATCTCATTCCCGTCTTTTTGAAAGACAAAATCGCCCTCTGGGCCGCGGACAACATGGAGGGCCCGATCGCGCAAGAGATCACCGAGTACGTGAAGCAGGCGCTAGGCTTGCTTCCGATCCCCGTGCCCGGAATCTTTGTCAATGCTGCGGCGAACCTGATAATCCCTCCACTTGTGAGGCTCATCATTAATGAGCTGGCTGGAGATAAGAAAAAGGGAGTATGTTATCCCCATTTCGCCTTTTAAGTAGATCGCACACGTTGCTTACTATTTCGTTAGTCGAGTGCAAACTGGCACCCCCTATTCGCAGTGGGATATCCTGCTACTGGAGAGATCCATGTGACTTTGCGCGATCTTGGTAAGTGATTGCCTCGTTCCTCTTTTCTTTTGAGTGACCTATGTGCTTACTGTATCGCGTCACAATAAAGACCGTGATGTTCTTCGATTCGCCGGGCTGCCAGCTGCGCGTCTGCCGACTCATCTCCAGAAGGCCGAAGACACCGACGAAGACAGCGAGGTCTCCGACTACCCCTGTCTCGGCCAGCCGGACCGCCGAGATGCCATGGTTGTCACCAAGCAGTTCTATCAGGCGGACGCCTTCAACGGCTGCAAGTCGATGCAGCTGTCACAGACAATCGCCGCCCAAATCCGCACGAACCCGAAGAGCGACCAAGACCCGCTGGCATTCTCAACCGCGGTGTGGAACACCTTGTCCAAGGGCAATCAAACTCAGCTCAAACAATGGGCCCAAGAAGATCCGCCAAACAAGAACGAGATTGCTCAGTTCCTCTACGACCCCGTCTATGATCTTCTGGGCAATGACCCCTACGATGTTCCGGTGCCGATTCGACCTTCCTTCACGTCCATGAAGGTGCCCGAGGTCACCCAGTGGGTGGTTAGCACTTACGGGTAAATCCGTGACAGGAGTTAAGCCGATGCATTGCGTAGACGGTCTACAGGCAAACTTTCATTGCGCTTTTTTTTTGATGTCGCTCATTTCATTACTCATAGTGCGCTTGATACGAATCGGAGGAATATGGTTTGGATACGATATGTCAAGAGCAGGCCCGTTGGCAGGCCCGGCAGCATGGCACAGAGCAGGATGAGATGCGGATAAGGTGACGACGTACTTTTGGGACTCACTGACCTAGTGAGAGCACATTCATTTGCGGGAGATCAGGTAGTGGAGGATTGATATTTTTGTTATGACCTAGCGGATACCCAGCCTCATGGTTACCAGCCTAACTCTCAGGAGTGGCTGTTGGGTGTCGCCATAGAATGGTAACTGGGGCAAAGACGTTACACAATGGGTGTGCTCATCACATACTCTACGGGCGGTTTCACCCAGTTCCTTCTCTCCCCTTCTTTTTCGTCGAATAGTCTATCGTTTATTAATATAAGTCACGGTAGCGCCAAGAAAGCTGTCTCTAAAAACGAAAGCTTTGCCGGCGAAGCGTTCCGTTTTTGATTCGCTGCAAATCGAAGCGCCTAAGCACTTTGATTTAAAGAAAAGGAATACTGCTCTGCTATGAATGTTCAGCTACATCAATGTTTTGAACGCGGCCGAGGCGATAGCCGCTTGCTGCATAATCGGCAGGACGGTGCAATATGAAAATAATTATCAAGCCTGTCCGGTAATGAATGTGCCACCTGGACAAGACCTACACATAGCTGCTGTGCGGTTCCTAAAATACAGAAGGCCAAAAGGCACGCACCACCACTCCTTACTACCCTGACCCTGTGGGCTGATGCTTGATGAGTACACAGCTCTTGGAGTCTCGATTACCAGCTGTTGCCATATGCTGTCTGAATCCCTCCTGCCTACATCGAAGTGGCAGGTTACGAGACCAACTGCCCGCTGCAACCACGATACAACCATCAACCACACACACCTAGACCGACACGAAAGGTGCTCAAGCTCCACAAGGACCTTAGCAAAAGACACGGCGCAATTCTGGTCCCACTATGCACAGAGAAGATCGGCCTTAGGGATTTCCTCTTCAAACGCAAGATCCCGGACATCACCGGTCCAAAATGCAGCTGCGGCGAGCAGTACTCCATGTGCTATTCCAGTGTTAATAATTCAAGGGCCTCCGGAACTAGGAATTAGGCCATATATCAGCACAAGGAGACCTCCGGGTAGTCTTTAACAAGCACAAAACAGCCATTAAGGTAATCAAATTCATAAAACAAACGCAGATCCTAGGGCAATTCAGGATCGAGAGATAAATAAACAAAGCTTAGCATTAAACGGAAGATAAAAGTAAGTAATATGCAAAGCTAAAAGTATACGCCTTAAAAACAAACCATATTACTTGTATATTAGTATAAAACTACTAAGGCTAGCATTTGAAAGTAAATAAAAGTTGAAGTTGATAGGGATTAAATTTTCAAAACAGCAAAGTAGGGCGGCACGGATTAATATTTAAGCCGCGTCGGCTGATTAACTACCTAAGCTTTGCTAGCTGGGCATAGCTGCGAATAATAGCGCGGCTGCAACCGAGTATGCATTGATCAATCAATCAATCAATGAATTCTTGTAATAATAATACAATGAAAGTTACGGCTCGCAGGTCCTACGGCCTAGCATGACCCGTACGTACGGCTTGGGAGTGTGGGGCTTGGCCTGTGGCTCGTGCGTGGCTTGTGTGGGGGTCTATTACCTACTGCGTGTATTGCATTACCTACAGTTAGATTACATAAGCTAGTTCGGTGGTTAGAAAAGGAAGACGGTCAACATTTAAACTGCCGTCACTTCCTTTCCTTCCCACCTCAATATTAATGTGTATTTCCAGAATCTACCGTACGGCACTCGCAATAAGCCCCGTCGTAACAATAAAGAGAATACGGCGTAGAAGGAGCCCAAACCTTTAAGAACTAAAGTCACACCTACCTATACCTAATATCAAGGATATAATCTTATTCGGTATATTAACTAAAGGGGTATCCAATAATGGACCTATGTTAGGATAACAGGGGTCCTACAGACGCGGTCACTTAGGTACTAGATGACACCTACATTAACACATGAATCATTCCAATACATTTAACCCAATTGCATGCTATCGCTTATATCCGACAATTAAAGAGAAGTAGTCGATATATTTGAATGCAAAGGAAAGGTGTTGAGAGGGATATACTTAATTCAATGCTACTATAACATGTAAAGATTCCGGTGTTTCCGATGTAAATCAGATGGTATCGATAAGCACTTTTCAAAATGGTTGTCGGGGTAGCCTTAACACATATGAGGTAAACAATCTATACAAACCCTTATAGATAACAGCAACCTCGAGAACATCGCGCACGGCATACGTGCTCCGTTCCTCATCGACCGCACGTCTTGTCAATCACTCATGATTGATATTCCTAGCTGGCTCGACGCATGCCAGCGATACCACAAGAAGTCGACACAGGGTGGCAAGCAGAAAAGAATAATAACAACAATACCAGCAACAACAACAAAGACAAAGCGGCCATTAACACCAGATTCGGCACCTCTAATGTGCTCAGCCGAAAATCAGTCAACGACACCTCGACATAAACGCCGCAAGCCTAACGATACCGAAGATAACGATGCTGGACAGGGCAATATCGATCCAAATCGCACTCCAATCGCGCCTTTATTATCGGTACAGCAGCAATCAGACAACTACAGCACCACAACCTCGGGCGACGAAGCGGTATCGGTAACGACATCACGGCAGTCCTCGCCGATCAAGCGTCTTCTCCAACTTGAGATCGCACCTCGGAATCCCCTCAGTGTGGTGTCGATCAACCGGCGCGATGCCCGAATGCCGCGCGAGCTAAAGACGATACTGGCGCAGCTCGAGACCTTTCAACACGGACTCGAGGTCGTGCCGCGTTATCTGGCAGATGAGATCATCATGAGGCGGGCGCAGCAGAGGGCTGATATCAATGTCGACAGGGATGTTGAAGAGGCCACAGCCTATAATGACGACGACGACGGTGACTTTTACAACTTCCGGCCCAGCGTCTTCACTCACCAAGACGACGCTCTGTTCTGGCATCCCATCTCGTTAAATGACATCATGGACATCCTCACGGCGACACAGATGTGCACTAACGATGTGCATCCCGAATCATCCTGGAACATGCTCGTGCACTGGCCCGTCTTCAAACTGGCTCTCGGAGTCGCCGGCACCGAAATTCCAACTTCATTCTCAACCGTCTCCGAACCACCACTATCACCACCAACAATAACTACTCCCACAACCACCGAAAACGAAAGCAAGCTAACAACAGTCACCCGCATCTCCTGCATCCCCTGCACGACCGCCCGTCTCACCGGTCACAGCCGCGGGACCACAATGGTCGACTTCTGCCTCGCCCTCGAACCCGAACCCTCAACCCCTACATCAACACCCATTACGAGAGAGAGTATCCGTGACCTACGCGCCCGCACCCATGGATCAACCGTCAACCACACCGACTTCTATCCCCTGCGTGACAAACCTGTGGTCACGAGCGCCGAGTCTAAGAAGCCCGGCGAGGGCCTCCTGGAGGCACAGACGCAGGTGGGCGTGTGGCAGGCTGCGCAGTGGAGTTTATTGGAGAGGCAACGGGGGGAGATACAACGACGACAACAGCAACAGCAACAACAAGAAGGAGGGGGCTGTGCTAGTAGTGGTGAGAGGGGAGAAAGGAATAAAAGGAGGAAGGGTGGTAGTAGCATACCCTTCCTACCCGCGTTGTTCATACAAGGAGCGCAGTGGTCTTTTGCTGCTACCACCAGACAAGGGGAACAGACTGTAAGTCGAATCCCTCATCTTCTTCCCCTTGCTGTTTCTCTTCAACTGTGAAACTAGATGACCAACGATAAATGACAACAGCTCCTGTGGACACAACAGAGTATCGGCGCAACAGACAGCGTGCTCGGCATCTTCCAGATTGTGAGGGCATTGCGACATATTGCGCTCTGGTCGGCGACTGTGTATTGGCCTTGGTATCGGGGGGAGGTCTTGGGGATTGATGAGGCCAGTGCTGTATAATATGATCTTACCACAGGCATAACTTAATGAATATCTCACCAAGGTTTGGCTGTCCTGTTATGGGAAGTTGTTATATCCGTACAGCCTCTTGTAGATTGGTTCCCGAGAGCGAGAGAGATGTGTCTTAGTGGTCTCCAGGCTTTTAGCAATGCGAATGTGCATAGTAAAAGCGGCCTTTCTCGCAACCGCTTACCTACTTACCACAAGCCTTCTCCAAGTGGTGCCGAGCTTGTTGACACGCAGGTGAGTTATAAGATGTAACTATAAACGCGGCCACTAGATCGCCGCAGGCTCCGGACTGGTCCGTTGTCCCCCCCCCCCCCCCAATACCTATTGTCGTATATGTTCGAGATGCATCGAATAAACAACATAACATAGATTCTGCAAGACGGAAATGTGGGCTTACCTACATCCCCCATGGGAAAACACTAGCCAACATGGGAAGGTAATGGCAGATACGTGTGTCACGATATGTATATCACACTGAACAATCTGTATTACAGAGCCTGGATAACTATCCCATGAAACTAGAGAGGAGAAGCTGAAATAAGCCTAAGCGGCAAAAGGTGAATAATGTTACAGGAGGGTCTGCGTCTTCAAAAAAAAAAATCCCGGTCACTCATTTATGCACTGCAGTCCACTGGGGCCTCCGGCACTGGCAATGGCCCTTTCAACGCAGCCGCCCGCAATCGTCCACGGCAGCGTGAAGGTCATTTGCTGCGTCGCCGTCCAAGAGCCATCGTCTGCGCGCCACTGAATCTGCTTCACCTTCCAATCCTTCATGAGTCCGCAGCCACGTTCTTCGGCCTTGAGCCTTTCACCGTTGTCTGTCACCCAATCATTGGTGATGATGGTCACGTCGTACCAAGCAAAGTCAAGTGCTACTCGACAATCGGCTCTTGGGGTGATGGGCGTAGGCGTGGGCGTGGGCGTGGGCGTGGGTGAGAGATCCGGCACTTCTGTGTGGATTGTCGGACCTAGGCACGCGGTCCCCGGGATCCCATCTGCATGTTTTGACGTACTGGTACACACTTGAACGTTTCCCACAACGTCCGTGGTCGTAAAAGGTTGGAAGGCAGTAGTTGTTGGTGGTGGCTGCATCTCCGAGTATCCGTCAGCTGGAGAGGTCAATGGACAGATGGGTTGGCATTCGTCGCCACCCTTGTATGGCGCATAGGTCTTCCCATCGTCGCAGTCGCACTTGTCCTGCACTTTAGGCCCGCCATAGTAGACGCAATAAGGCCCAGCCCCCGTCAGGGTAGGCTTGATATACGTGCACGAAGTCGTACGAGTAGATGTTACGAAGCTGCTGGTGGTCCCATTTGGGCCCTGGCTTGTCGATGCCGAGGATAAAGTGGTTGATACACTAGAGCTGGTTTGACTAGGTTTCGCAGAGGTTGAGGTAGCATTGATGTTTTTAGTAGTTGAAGGAGACTCTTTACTCGCCGTGGAGGAAGAAATTGATGTGATCGTGGACTCAATATCAGTGTTTTGTGTAGTCGAAGGGGATCCGCCACTGGCTGTGGAGGGAGTAACCGAAGTCTTCGAGGACTGAGGAGGTAGCTCGCAGACCTGTGGTGTTCCATCTCGCTTGCGACCGCAGCCCCAACTCCAAGAGAGTCTCACATCCCATGTCTCCGGACCCAGTACTTTATAGTAACTCCATTTGGTCTGCAAATCACGCCACTCCCCTGGAACCTTGTCGTCGAGCTCACTCGTCCGCGCAGCGAGTGTATTCATTTTTAAGGTAATGTCATCTATAAGCTGGTATGCGTAACCTTTCACTTCGCCCCTGATGTTTCCAGGCGAGTCAGTGACTAGATTATCCATAAAACTCTGGAACTGTCGTGTAAAAAACCAATTTTCTTCGTGGAACGGGATAACGTTAGGATATTTAGATGCTAGACTTTTATCCAGGCCTTGTCTATACTAGAATTAGCTGTCTATTGTGATGAGGCGTCCATAGAATATGCCGCTAAGATTTCCAGCACACTCTTCGGGGGATGGATAGGGCGAGCCCGTAGCCGGCAAAAACAATACCCTTGGGGTTGGGCAGGATGAAACTTACATGAGTGAGTGAAGCCGGTTATTGGTCTTGTCTGCCAATCGCTTATTCTCGTCTAGGTTTGTCATATGAACCCCAAGACGAATCTTTTCTAACATGGCGAACTTCTTATTCATATTGTCGATCGCCGTCTTGATATCTGGGCCGGTCACGTCAAGAGCAATCTCTCTAGGTACTGCGGTCCTAAGGTGACGTTCGGAATTCGATACAGCGGCCTAAGGGTTCAGTTAGCACGGTGGGAGTGAGCATCATGAATGATTAAGAAGTATATATACCTTGCAGTCACCGTTCAGATGCTTTGTCATTCCAATGTAGTCCAAATTCAAGAGGTCCTTAGAGGGAAGCCCGTTAAATACGTCCAGGATCAGATTTTGAGTGCCAGAGTCGAAGATGTAATTGTTGAAGTCGGCACAATTCATTTTTCTATCGCCTTCGTCTGTGAGACTGGCAAGCTTTGGTGCGTTGTCATCAATAATGCTGCTGAAGAACAACTTCAGCCACCCCTTTTCCCACGAATGGTCCATGCTGGCTGCTTGGTTTGTGTCTGTTTTGTCACCATCTGGATAATCTCCGGCTTTAACCCGAACGACAGAAGGTGTACACGCAGCATAATCCACCGTAGTTGTGTACCATCTAGGGACAGACTCGCTTGCTGCTTTACCAGCCCCCGAAAATCCTTTTTTATCTTGCGCCCAAAATTTTGGGCCCGCGGGGTTCGAGGGTATCCTGAGTGGCTGGCTAGCTGGAATAGGGTTTCCTAAAACCCAACCCATGGGGGCCCAAGGAAACCCATGGGTTCTTGGCGGGGGCCCATGAAAACCCATGGGCTCTTAGCGGGGGCCTACGAAAACCCATAGGTTTTTTTTCTTAGGGCCTAATAGGTTGGGTTTTTAAAAACCTATAAGTTAAAAACTAATATAGTTAAAAATAAAAAAGATTTTTTTTTAAAAAAAAAAAAAATATAAAAAAAATAGGTTTTTAATTAATTAATTTAAAAAAAGTTTAAAAAAAACTAATTATAATAAAAGAAAAACTTTTAATAAAACTTTATAAAGCTTTAAATAAAAAC
>MU281349.1:0-216567 GCA_022385595.1 Xylaria palmicola
TATATATGTATCGAGTGGGCCGCAGATACTTCCAGAATGCACGGATCTCTCAGGTTAGCAGGGGGGGGGTACCCTCAGTTTATCTGTATGCTCCCATTCCGGGCCCTGGAGGCACCCAACCGGCAACATGGTCTCCTCCTCTTTTGATCCGCGCCCGTCCTTCCATATTCCTTCTAGAATCTCTGACACGCAACGCCACTGAGATCATTTCCCCTCCCCGGGCGGCAGCAGACCGGACGGACGATGCAGGACCAAGTCGAGCTCGTCTCGATGCATGCACACCTCCTCCTACGTGGGGATGCCAATTGTCAGCGCCGCATAGGCCCACTGGATAGCGCACCCAGGGTTCGCGTGGGAACCGAATAGCTGATTTCGGTTAGGTGCAGCAGCTGTCATTCGAGCTACCTACTGGGTTGGGTAGTTAGAAGTACAGTAGTACTATACTCCGTACCTTTTCGAGGTCACCCAACCTCGGGCACAGCCTATCAACGTACGAGAAACGGTCATTTTAGATTCTAATTCCCAATGGAAGAATCCTATCGCATCCCCGAACGGCGCAGATGGCAGCGCTTTTAATAGGACGTCGATCTACCCGGGTGCTCAGTCGCTCGATGGAGTTTACGGACTGCTTTAATCTACTGTATCTACGCGGCGCAGGCACCATGCAACGAAACAGAGGCTGGAATAGGACGCTCGACAACCAACCCCTCGGCATAAGTAACCTATCTGGTGTGGTGATCTCCGAAACGTCAACTACCGTTCCTTGTACTCGGCCGTAATTCGTACGTACCGGAGCCGTGTCGGTGATAGATGGGCTGGTTACTTGCTAGTCTACCTAGTTGGTTAGATAGTAAGCAACCACGAGTACCGTACATGATGAACCGACGTCAACAACAAATGGGTACCAAATATCTACCTACCAATTCATGAATGCAGGTCTGGTACCTACTTGAGGCGCGTTCCCGCTCTGGCCCTGCGGACTCATCATGGCCTAACCTACAAGTGGTAGACGTAGGCAGATATCGGTACCGCACACTTCAGCGCCTGAAGCTTACCTCATATAGATAACCACCATCATGCACCGTGCATGATGCGATGGGCTTGGCGCTTTTCCGTCCATTGCGCCCACGCAACGGCTTGTCACTCGCGTGTCGCTTAGGTTGGGCGATGGTGGTTGATAGTATGATGTGGGCTGAAAAAGAAATCCGCCGTCCATGACACCACGTGGTGCCTACTTTGAAGACTCGAGCGATCAGGTTTTCTCTACAAACGGCAGGCCGCCCGATACCACGCACACGTACGTTGTCATGTATGTAGTAGCCTTTTCCGCTCTCTACCCGACGGCCTGGCGCACCCCCCCTGGACCAAGGTCCTTTTTGCTCACACCGCACGCGATGTAACCACATGCCCAATAAACTCAACGCTCGCCGCTGTCATGTGAACCGCCTCTTTTTTTAATTTCCTTCTTCTGTTTTTTTCGCAATCCTTCCTGGTGGCAAAACATGACTTGATTACATTGGCCACCCTCCTCCAATGCGCATAAACCTACACGCAGCTGGCACCCTCACTTCGTTTTCCGCGCGTTTTCTTTGTTGGTAATGCTGGATAATTACCGTATTGCCTTTTCCCCCCTTTCCCCTCTCATGCTATAATTATCTCCCCTCACGCTCGGACATGCCCGGCTACGTGATATGATTGAGATACGAGGCAAGCTTGCCGGCGCGGCTAAGGCGGCGTGATTTTTACCTTGTGGGTGAAACGCCCAATTGAAACCAACAGAAGAGAACAAGTTCCTCTGATCTATTCCCATCACAGCCCCTTACATCCCCGCAGTCGCGTGTTTCTCCCCCGTTCGTGGAAGCGCGGCATAGATGGGACCAGCTTGCGCGTTTGCATTCCTTGTTGGCTGTACTCGGTCCTGCATACTCATTTCCTCTCCCTCCTCCGTCGGGACTGCCGCTGCCGGGTACACGGGTCCGCGTTCTCGGCACCCTGATGGGGCCGCCTCGGAGGAGGCGAGCGTGATAGCGAAGAGACAGACGAAAAAAAAAAAGACTTATTATAAGTACCTAGATAAGTAGGTGGGCAGCGTCCAGATAGAACGAGTGACGTGGCGCCTGAGGTTGGGTACCTACATAGTGTATTGGAATAACAGCATGTGAAAAAAAGTTCCCAACCACTTTCGCTCACTTTCTGGATACATCAAACTACCACTAGTGGTAGTAGTACGTAGGTAGGAGGTAGTTAGCCGGATGGGTATCCTAAAATTAGAAACAACATGCAATCAATTTAACGGGAACGCAGTGGCACCCAAGGCGGCACTGCATATCATGTTGGTTCTTGCCCGCTGCCTCTGCTATTTACTTACCTACTACCAGGTGGATCAAGCGATGCACGGGCGGGCGTGCGGTTAGTAAGTAAGTAGGCGTAACCGTGGAGTTGGCCAAATTAAGGACAGAACGGCACGTGTTTCGAGCGCAAACAGAAAACGACGAATAATCTCGAATTCCCCAAACCGGCCCGACCGAGCAAGTGAGCGCATACCTCTGATTCGAAGAAGACCGAAGCTGGGACACGAACGCCGTCCATACCTGGGCCTTGGACGGGAAGGAGGGGGGGGGGGGGGGTCAAGGACCGGGATGGGGCTGGCGATCTGACCCAGGATTTGATGCTTGGTACATGCAAAATCATCTTTTCCCTCTGCCCTGCGATACGTAGGTAGTTAGCCATCTGCTAATAGTTCCTGCACGGGGGGTGTTCGTGTGTTACGTATGCGGCTCTTTTTTTCGCAGGAAGAGGATGAGGCTCGCTCCCCTGTCCATTAGTCATGCGGCCCGGGGTCGCGGTCCAACATCAGAAACAAAAAAAAAAAACGTCCCCGGCCAACAAAAGAGCTGCGTCCTTGCGGCTCTTCCTCGTCTTATTGTCTTTTATGCGATACCGAGGGATTCATCCAAGAGCCTTTACTTTTGTCTGCCCACGCCCCAGCTGTGCCTGCCGACGCATGACGTAGCAGAGGGCATCCGGCGCTTTTTCCCTTCCTACGACGCTCGAAGCGTTGGCGGAGTGGGAGCCTGGAGCCTTCGCTTGCGTAGCACCTCTTTTGAAGTTCGGCCGTGCCATATCAATATAGCACAGTAGTCGGTTGAGCACACCTACGTACAACACGAGTGGGTCCGGACTCGGCCCGTCCTAATACTCCTGTGACTTGTTGTATGTTAAGGATTATCCATGTTCGGGGAAGCCGAGGCGGAGCCTCTCCTGCACCGTGGGCATGGGGTTTTTTTTTTTTTTTTTTTTTCCCTGATCGGGCGTCATGAACACATGTTGTCATGAGCAAGCAATAGGTTTCAAAGACCAGTCAAATGAATGACGAGAAATGAGCGCATGAAGGTGACTGAAAGATTTAACATTTTTCCTGGGTTGAGTCGGGTATCTCGTACTATGTAACTACACATAAGCTCTGTTCGGTTGCTTTGTACAGTAAAAAAACCATTCCTTTTCTTCATCGCCAACGCGCGACCATATGGCACGTGCTGAGGCCGTTGTTCTTCCAGTGTCCGTCGTATCTCGTAACAATTTCCCATAATCCTTAGTGAATGCCGTTGTGATGTTATGTACCTAGGTATATACATATATATTTTTTTGGAAGAACACTTCTCAAGTCCGGTTTAAGCAACTTCGTTATGTTTCGGACGATGGCCGCATCTCGCTAGTTCTAGTCGACGCGAATGACCACTCTCCATCCGAGTGCGCCGGCTTCGCGGATGGAACACGCTAGACAGGACTGCCTACGGCGACTTATGATGGCGTTCCAACCTCTCTCGGCGCAGAAGGCGCGCACGAGTATCTCCAGGTCGGAGCCGAACTGCCGCCTCCGTGTCCCCAGCTGCATCTTGGCCTCGGCTGCGGTGGGGGGTGGCGGATCAATGCGCTCGAATTTGCTGGCCCCTGAGCGCGCCGTGCTAGGGCGACGCTCCGGGTGCGGGGTGGCGAGTTGGACGGGAGGCGTGGTTATCGGCTCGAGTGCGAATGTGGATGAGATGGACGACATTCGTGAAAGGGACGGCATATCTGGTGAGCGGGGTGGAGCGAAACCAGTGATGCAGTCAATGACCAGAACACGCTGGGGCTTAGTTGAAGACGAAGTTCTTGATGATACATTGCTTGATCTTTCGTGACATGAAGTGTCTTTTACGAGATCTTCGAGTGTTGATGACGTAGGCCGAGTTAGGAGGTCTATAAGGTGAATGGCAGTGTATGTATAGAAACGGTGGAGTGGATGACCTGAGAATGTTAGCAGGCTGGCTTGAGTAGATGTTAGATTGCTAGACTAAACTCACCCGTGATATTGGCTGCGCTCGAAGGCTTGCCATTGAAATCATGGCCGCCCACATCAATTTGATGGATAGTTGGACTTGACGGAGACTTCAGATACTTCACGTAACTAGAAGCGGCGCAGGGATGTCCTGTTACAAAGTAAACATCATTTATTAGGGGAAAGTCGAAATCGACATCATCGTCGGTAGTGTCGTGAGACATAGAAAAAGACATCGAGGCTGTGTAAGTCTGAGGTTTGGTAGCTTTTTCTGTGTCAACGGATGAGCCCGTTTGCTCTATGGAAGTAGGTGGGCTATTGCTGCTAGTTGCGGCACGAAGGTTTAGGGACTTGAGGTCGATTCGAATGTTACATGGCGGTCGATTTGGATATGTGGCTTCATGAGGGATAATAAAGTCGGCGGGAAGTACATCTGATAGGTCAGCATCGCCTAGCACACTAGATTCCCTTTCCACAGAAGTCTTGCCCCATATGCGGGCTTTCTTCCCGATCTTGGTCACATCATCTAACAATGTTAGCCGATTACCGTTTGAGAAGGGCTTGAATGAACCTACCAAGGATATCTTCGACGGCGACACTCACCCAGCTGTCTTCGGCATTTTGCGGGATTACATCACTCGATATCCAGCCCATGCACTCGGCAGACCCTTTGCCTGCTGCCAGTACCCGTCCGACGATACAGGCTGTGCTCCAAAAGCTTTTGCCACTATACACGAAACCACCAGATAAATTAGCAACTGGCCCCAGTCTTTCGAGGGCCTCTCCGTCACTTTCAAGTAGTGTTGACATAAGAAAATGAGATAGTGACCCCCCCGGGAGTATGAGACCGGAGACGTAAGACTTAGATAGCCAGCCGCTTGCATGTAAAAATGCATCGACCTTGCGTCGCCTTACTAGCCGCTTTCTTTTTTTAATCGCAGTTTGGTCACAACTGAAGTATGATGGACGCTGTTTTTCGTTCGCTTGTATAGGAGTATTGATCGGTATGCCCTCCTTCAAGGCCGTCGCATTATCAGATATCGTGGGTGCTGAGACGTCTAGATCAGGCCAGCGTAGTTTGCGAGCGAAGTGTAAGAGGCCAGCTATCTGCCTCTCAGAATACCTTCCTTTTATCTGATATGTATATTCAGAGGCAGCGTTGTGGCGGTGTTGGGTATGATCTGTATAATGAGCTCCATGCATGTGCTCATGCTTAAGGTTCATTTTGCTCGTCAAGGCTGTCAACCAGCCCTTTGGCGTAGATGCGTCCGAGTGAGCCGCATTGGTTTTAGAGATAGTAATATTCTCTAACCATGACCGGGCAAGAATAAGTGACCACCGCACTGACATATTAGCCTCTTTCTCAAATTTGTGGATATCTGAATGTCTCAGGACATGGGTGACAAAATCTTCCCCTTCTGTGATGGCGTCCAGTCGGGTCAGAAGCTCACAAGCCAAGAGGATTTGAAGCAAAAGCCAGTATCGCTCTTCACTTCGGGCTTGCGCGTCACTTCCTTCGTTGATAGAGGATCCATCAGAGACTTCATCGTCGAGCGGAAAGCCCCATAGAATTTGGCCGAGACGTAGGCGCCACTCAACATGCGAAAAATCGATCCAGGAATTGGGTGCTGCAAGAACCTTGACTAGGGAGTGTATTTGTACTGCTAAACTGTAGGGTTCCTTGGGGTCAATCACTCTCGTGGGTGGATGCAAGATCTTTTGAAACAAATCGTTATACAGTTCCTGGGATCTACTGCGCCATACAGCTTGACTTGAGTGATACCTCTCTTCCACCCTGAGTAGCTGTTCCATGATGCTCGCGTCATCTAAGTGGCGCAACGCGTCCTTCGATGTGACGAGCCTCTGCCGCTGGTCGGCGATGACAGGCGCCTTAGATCCCAGGCTGTTGAAGCCATACTGCTCTTCTTGTATGGTGTCAGAAACAGAAAGCTCTAGGGCAGCCTGGTACCCGACGGTCCCCTTCTCCAGCCCCTGCATACTCAGCATGTTGGGGCGTTCCCGACATCGCGAGTTGAAGTGGGGCCGTGCCTTGGTGGTGGGCGAAGGTGAGCACAACGGATCACGCTGGATGAGACGGGGAATGGCGGTCACGCAACCCCAAGCATCGTCTCGGATCTGCGCGTGGTCAGTGAGGTCCCGGATCGTCAATTCCTCATTCAAGGGGAAGGCCACGGAAGGATGTGGCGCTCCCGAGCCGTGGCCGTGGGACCGGGCGAAGAATTGCGGAGCTCCGGAGAAGAGCTTCTCAATCTCGGCTTCGTTCAAATTGGCCATGATGCGATTCAATTTGAGCACAGGGCGTCGTGGCCTGCCATCCACCTTGTCAACGGTGCCCGGAGGGGGCGGAGACGGCAACGGCTTGTCCTTGTTCGAGTTGAGCGTCGATCGAGGCGACTGCGGTGTCTCGGATGACGGAGATACCGACGAGACCTGCCTCGGTTAAGCGCTGTTAGTGACCTCACCCACGATGATTGGAGAGTTGCTTCTGCTCCCGTGGCTTGGATGACGGATCGCAGCTGACGACAGAAGAACAATGGCAAAGAAAGGGGATTGCGGCCGGCGGAAATGAAATGGCTCATGCAGGATTCAGAAACAACGCGTGAGCAAAGCCCAAGCACCAGTGCAGTCAGTCATGGCAGCTGGGGCCTGCGGGCGACAAGGGAGGGCGGTCAACTGCAAGTACATGGCATGCACGTGTAGATGGGAGACGCCGCTGGCAGCTGTCCCGCGTGCTGGATTTGCACAAGCCCAGTCGGCGGCCAGGTGACCGATTGGTGATGTACCCCGACGAGGTACCCCGACGCGTGAGACGTGTGAGATTTGAGGTTTGGGGCTGGTCCGCTTGGGGCTGGGGTCTGGGGCGATGGGCTGAGGACTGCCGTACGTGATGCGGTGTGGGGAGAGGTCACAGCGCTAGATCTGGCTTGGTTCTTGGTTTGCGTAGGGTAGAAGACGAGGTCTCACTTACAGTGCCGCTGGCTGTTCGCTCTGCATCGTGGCCATTCCGGCTGCCGCCGTCGCTGTTGTCTTGACGGCCCCCGAGCTTTGCCTTCGACGTGGTAATCAAGCCGCGAAGAAAGCCTTTCTTGGTCGGACGTGTTCCTCGGACTTCGTTCGGCTTGGGCTGCGCATTGTCACCAGGGCTGCCATTGGCCTGGCCTCGGACTCCTGCTCCTGTTGTCGCCCGCGAGGAGCGTCTAAGTGGTGCCAAGGACAGCATTCTTGGGAATTGGAACGCGTTGTGTGCTGTTAGCCTTTTGTTATTGGCACCAGGATGGATGCCGCACAAAAGCTGCCTCCAAAGCTGATATGGCGGAGCCTAATCATTGAAAGGAGATACTACTACGACCCTGGAAGCGGGGGAGAGGAGGTCAGGACTGCATATTGATGGCGATGGCGATGGCGATGGTGATGGCGATGGTGATGGTGATAGTGGTGCTCGATCGGGGCCCCAGCATATGTGAGAGCTCAGCTCAGCTTATCAACAAAAGAATACCCGAGACAAGTTAAGCGACAATATAATGGCATGCTGGACTAATCAAGACCGAAGACTATACCGGTGCACGGCGTCAATCCGAATTGTGCCACGAGGAAGCAGACCAGGGAGCGGTGCAGGCGGGCGGGGGATGTTAATATGGGAGCAATTGCAAGCACATTCATATAATATCAAACTCCCCAACTCCCCTGCCCGTGTCTCAGGATCAAACTGCCACGCTACCGAGGCCGACCGTTGAAGAGCAAGACAAGATAGCGTCCGTCGAGTCCGTCGAGTCACGAAGGCTCGCCCCATCCTACCCGGGGCCCAAGACTACTGCACGCCTGCGACGGAATGACGCAGAAGAAACCACTGCTACTGCGTTCACGTGAATCTGGCGTACCTCTTAACTAGATAAGTAAATACTCGTCCAGCTTTGTCCTGGGCTGCCTGAGTCTGCCGGCCCTTGTTCGCCATTTACCTGTTGAGCCTGCCCGGTGGCGAAGAGATGATATGCCTACATGAGGTACCTACTTACCCATTCCTACCCGTTTATCTTGGGTATATACGAGACTGATACTGCTGGGCCTGTGAACACGATGACGACTATGTATGAGCCCCCCACCTACACAATATAGATGCTAGTCTACCTTATTCAATATGCTGTACCGATGTGGGCATCTGGACCCGTTGTAGTCGGGGGGATCATTCTAGCTTCAACGTCCTATCTAATGTTCCAAGTCTACCAGGTAGGTATGTGGACATATAGGCATGATCATAGCTGGACTAAGGTATATGGACTCTGCAGATCAGCCCACCTTGCTGAGGATACCTATTGCCCCGACAAGAAAAAGCAGCAACAGGCGCAGGAAAAAGCACCCAATCGCCGCGCCACAATACCCACGTACTCCCTAGGTATGGTGTATGGAGGGGTCTTTTTTCTGTGGCTACAGGGAGAGCTGCTGCTGAGGCACCTATGCTGAGGATGCGGTCAGCTGTACCCTGCAGTGTACCTAGGTAGGTAGTGCAGTACAGCCTTCCATGCCGGAACTCAAGTGATAAAACAGCACTGACCTGCATAAACTCCTGTTCTCAGCCCTAGACAATTGTACCTAAGTAAGGTAAGGTAAGGTAGGTAGGCAGGCAATCCTCTTCGGTATTCGTTAACAATAATACTCCGAATGGAACCATCCAACACTCTATCTACGGCGCCCTCTACTGGCTGTCTCAGGTATCTACCTCATCTACCTGGCGAACATGCTGAAGGCTATTTTGCCGCGATGCCCCCTGTAATTTGCTGAGGCATGACGCGGCTCGCGGGATGACACCCATCTCTTTACAAGAGGGAGTTAGCTCACCTCTATCTTTTGTGGGGATGCCTCAGGTGCTTCTCGAAGAGGTCGAGAAAGCCATCGGTGTATCATGTGCCGTGCGGCCGCCTCACCATCTCCACTCATTAGAACAACCCATACAACCAACATCCAACATCGACTGCACCGCCGGACATGAGCCTTCCTGTACGACGCCGATCTCTGTCCGACCCCCAATCCCACAAGCACAACACGTGGGGTACTTGAGTAGTTATGTTTTGGAAACGTGCCTGGCAAGTGTTCCAAGGCGCAGTATAGTAGCCTTGTACGAGTCTTCGACAGCGGCTCGCGCCCGTCGAAAGATGCCAGGGCTGCCAAGACGGCACGGCCTCGGTCACCAGAGTTCTGAACCGCGAGAAGAAAAGGCGGTCTGGCTTACTATATCCTCGCGATGTGCACAAGTCGCAATCTTGGGTATTAAGAGCAGGCCCGAGACTTGGTGGTGAGTGGAGCACTCAGAAGGGACGTTTCAGTCGGCTGACGATAACTCATCCTCCCTCTACCCTCTGCATGACTCTCGTCCGACCGGAGCCAGTAAGACTTCATGTTGCCCAACAAAGAAAGTACAAGTATCGAGCGACCGCTGTTGCGAGGCGACCCCCGCTCGCCCCTCCCCTCCGGCACCACTGCGACAAGAAGGACACTGCGGCTGATGCTCCATCATTCCAAGATGGACCCGTAGGGTAGGTATGTAGGGGCCGCACTCAGGTGCCCATATGTCGTACTACTGCCACCTCGACTGCATTAACGATCAGCGCCGATGGTGTCAGCCCCAGCGCCCATCCCAGCCATACTCGTGGCAAGCCCGCATTCGGGAGCAAATGCGACGCTACCCGTCGACTGCTCGGCCGGTCCTGGCTATGAGCCAACCGCAGCGCCGGGAACTCTGCCCATATCCCGTCGGAACCACAACTACGCATGAGTCAGCCAATGTTTCTCCGCATCCCCACAGCCTTTTGGATAGGAGACATCCCGCGCATGTTGGTGAGGTGACAAATGAACGCCGACAGCCTGACGTGCCAACCCTACTACAAGGAACATAATATGTTTATGCATTTTTGATGATCGTCCCGCTAACGGTTCTTGCGTGCTGCTTGTGGCTTCTACCTAGGTAGTTGCCTGACCCGAGCACTGCCTGACTGCCCCGATTTGGCCAGCCAAAAAGTACCAACAACTTTCCTCGTGCGCCACTAACGATAGCTTCTTTCTCTGATATAGGCAAAATGAATGGACATGGCACTATTAGCCGTTTCGGAGAGCGAATTCGTACCAGTATGGACGATTTGTCATTGGTCAGTTGGTATGGAAGAGGTGTCTTGTTCAGCTCTTGTCAAGCCCTCTTGGAGCTGGTCGATTCCCCAGCGAAAGGGACCTTTGGGTCACATCGTGTCTTGATATATGCAGCTAAAACTAAGGATCGTCTAAGATATAGTGTTTAGATACAATGTGATCCCTGGATCTGAATATAGATTTAACCCTCCCGAAGCGCCGGCCCTGGTTAGGACCGAAGTACACATATGTGGTAGTGTTCATTGAGGAGGGTTACTCTCGCCCAACCCTGCCTTGACTGGGGGGGGCTAACTCTGAATGGCCTACGTCAACGACAGCGTACGTGACTTCAAGTCTACTTCTTTCCCACCCATTCTGTGCCAACGTTATGTCAAGGCTAGGGTGAGTCTATCTACACCCCCTCATCGGGACCCAGGGGAAGGTAGATCTTTGTGTAAGGAATCACGACTCGGTATGTGGGAGGCAACAGTTTCATCCACATAGGGCTCCTTCATGCTCGAGGTCACGATCCTCGACCCAGCGGGCATGCACACACCCTTTCAGTAGGTAAGTATCCTACTGGGGCTCAAGTCGGGGCCTCCGCTCGTTACCCTAACAGTTCGTCTTAGCCCCCACACGCACTATAACGAAACACAGTATGTGTTGAAAGTAGCGCCAGCTACCAAATGGTGCATAAACCACCACGAGCCTATGGTGGCTATGCAAAAGTTGGCTTTGGAGAAGCATGGCGATGAGTATGATTGTTGCGAAATGGTGAAATGCTTATTCTTTCGGTTAGGGTATCATTTTTCTTTACAACGCCTTTCCATACAAACGCCCAAACCTCGTAAGGCTCATCAAGGTACCTAGGAGGCTGGAAATAAGTTGAGGCTGAATAGCTCTCTCTTGACCGTGCCACTGTGACCATGGGTAGTATGAATGTCCAGTAGAGAGGACTTAGGCTGGCGGTGTATCATGAATAACCACCAGCAGGTATTTTGGTTCCGGTACGATGACGAACTCTTGTTTCTTAGTGCGAAGTCTCAGCAGCTTCAGTTCGTCCTATAAAGAGCAGATATGCAATTAGCACTTCTATCCTATTCACTCACCACCCACTCATCACCACAGGGGTACGCCAAACACAACAGGTACACAGTTGAAAAACTATACCTCGCTATCAATCTCGTCCACTAAGCTGCCAGCGGAGCTGAGGAAGCTCCACACCATGCTCGCCAGCTCCTGCGCAGCCAAGGACTCGTTGTTTGTGTTGGTGTTGACGTCGGTCGAGAAGGATCCGCCAGCGGGCGTGGGCAAGGAGGGAGCAGGGCCGCTATTGTTGGCATTTATGGACGATTTCGCGGGACGGACGGCAGCGATCTGACCGTTGGTCTTTAGAACCGCGCCGTTTGAGCGGTCAAGCATCAGCCAGGCTTTGACTCCGGGCTTTTTGGACAGTCGGTGTAATGCTTCCTCCATTGATTCGAGATTGACCGGATTCTATTGTGCTGTTAGGATGGGAATCGTTTGCATTTGCCCTGCATGAACGTACTAAGCCCCTTTCCGCCATCTTTACGGTGGTTGGTTTATCAGGGTTCCGCCAACGCCTTTCTTTGGCGCAGATTCTTGTCGGAATGAAGCCGTAGTGAGTCGCGTTTGACACATGGAAAACAATAAGGCCAACATTTGGCGGGGTTCACTATGATGCTGTCAGTGGGCAGCTTCAGCCACACTTGCCTAAAGCGATTGTCCTGGACGCCCAGGGGTGTTCCCTCTACTAGGTACCTAGGTAGGCGGTTAGGTATTGGTTGCATGCAAGGTGGTGGAAGCCTGTAGGTACTATGTATAGCGGCCATTAAGTGGCGCTATAGCAGATCACCCTCTAAGATTCTGCCCCGTGCTACCGCCAAAAAGTTCACCATGACTTACCTCCAAGGTTCCGTCTTTCGGTACTCAGCCAACAATCAGTCTAGACAGGTGCGCGCATAGGATCGTATCACGAAGCTTGCTTCGTCACGCATCTCCGTCGCCCCGATGCACCCGCCAAGATGGGCTCTAGTGACAGGAAAAAGAAGGAGAAGAAGAAGGACTTCCAGAAACCCAAGTTGAAAGTCGGCAAAGCCAAACCGAAAGCCTCTAATTTTACAGACACCAGTTTCAAGTCTAAATGTAGGATAGGCCTCTTTGATATTGTGCACCTTCGTTCGTTTCGCTCGGCTAAATGATTCCATGTAGCAATCTTTTTGCAGCAGCAGCTTTCTGAGACTGCGCCCGATGCAGTAGAGCGATTCAAACACCAGCTTTCTCTCACGAGTTCCCGCACCGACACACAACGTCGAGATGCGCTGTCTTTCCTAACCGGACAGCTTTCAACTAACCCGCCCACAAACCCTGTGGGCACGTCTACGCTGCTTCAGAAGGTTCTGCCATTGATGCCGGACAGCTTCAAGCCTGTTCGTAGTCAACTTCTGAAGCTCCTTCAACAGCTCCCGGCGCAAGAGATACGCCCCCATCTCCAAAAGGCCATGCTGTATATCCGAGGCGCCATGACGCACTTGTCGCAAGATGTCAAGGACGACGGGCTCAACTACATGGAGTGGATTCTGGACGCTGCCGGCGAGGACGTGGTCGCGAGTCCCGGCTGCTGGGTGAAGCCCATGAAGGACTTCATGTCCGTGCTGGGATGGACAGTCTCGATCACACCGTCGCCCGCTACCAAGGGCGGCTGGACCTCGGCGCCACGCACCACTTTCGGGTCCAAAAAGTTCGGGCACTCATTCCCTCGGCAAATGATGGTGTTGGCCAAATTCCTGGAGCTTGGGCTGCGGCCCGAGGCCTCGAACCCATGGACTCCCAACGACTGGGTTAGTGGTATCAGCACGGTCCCTCGGACGCCGGACCCGTTCGGATATCTCGGTCTCTTCAAGCCCCCTCGAGACGAAGACGGCGAGATATACCGGAATCGCGAGGATAGGCAGGAGATATTTGCCAGGCGGTTTATGGATGCCGTCGAGGCCGGTGTCGATATGGCCAAAAAGGAGGGGGGCGCTGCCGGGCGAGCGGCTGCTGTGCTTGATCAAGCACTAAGAGGTGGCATGGGCGACTACGAGCGAGCATTACGAGTTGATGATGATGAAGGCATGTGGACAGGGTATATCATGTAGGTACGGGTGCTCGGTAAGACGGCTTCACGTATCAAGCGTGGTATATCCTCTTTATCTAACCTAACTGGTATTACCGTTCACCTTAGACGACAGCACGTCTCCTATATAAAATTCATTGTTTTTTCTCTCTTTCTCAGAAGTTAAGGAGCTCTTAGAATCAACCTCAAGAAGTCTCAAGACGACACCGACGTACCTACCAAGTACCCAAGAAAGCTAAAGGCGCAATTACAGTGAAGCCCCTTACCGGCGGGCTGGTTTGTGCATGCCCATTCGACCCCATTGAGGGTAATCTCGCTCTCTTCACTTGCCCATGCTGCAGTTGCTACCGGAAACCTACCTAGGTACTTAGGTTACTCTGTACTTACCCATCCTAGAACCGTACCTACCTCTTAGGCAACCTACCACGGCTACCTTCTTAAGGGAGGCATTCATAAGTACCTAGGTAGGTAGGTAGGTAGGTAAGTAGGTGCTTCCTTAGACAACTGCTATCATTCACGTTCCTTCCCCCTCGACAGAAACGCGACAGGTACTCCGGTACTTTGCCCCTTCCTCCACATAGGCTGCTGTTGTCTCAAGCAGTCACACCCAGGAATATGAACACATGTCCCCTTACGGAGGCAGTCACTTGCGAGGTACTGTATCACCTACCTAATCTGCCCTCTTCTACCTTAGGTACCTACTTACCGGTACCTGCCCCCAGCCCGGTCACTTCGGTACCAATTTACCCAGGCGCCTAGATGGTTCAATCTCCCATCCACGCCTCGTTCTGACTCTCCGCTTCTTTTCCACCTCTCTTCTGTATCTTCCCTCCAGCAAGTCTTCTTCTGGCGATCTCAGCATCACACAAGCAACTGCCTTCCAGCCACCCCAAGCACCTCACCACGTTCCGGTAAGGTGGGCAGAGACAGTTGCAAGGCTAGGACGTTACTGTGAGTATCCCGACCTCTCCTTGCTCGCTTTCATACTCTTACCTACCTACCTTCCTACCTCTCGCGGCTGAGATTGGACACTTTGTGAGTCCTCTATCGGCTCCATCCGTACCTACTACCTAGGTAGGCAGCGACTTACCTAGCTGGGAAATGTTGCAGGTGCTCCCCCATCTCAACCCGACGTCACTGCGCGTTTCTCAATGCCCCTAGTATATCTGTTTGCCCTTCCCGAAATCGAGCCGCAAACAACATTGCCCACGCAGTACATCAATCACATCCCCCTTCGTTCACAGGTGTTTCCCTAAACATCCGCCGGTAAGGTACGGCCGACGTACGTCACAGCACCTGCATCTGCTAATCCTACCTTTGGCCAGGTTATTTCATACGCGGTCATATTTCTTCCCAGTCTCGACCTCTGCCTCTCATTCAGTGCCCTTCATCACCCACCCCCGGCTCAGCCTTTGACCAACCAGCCGCGGTATTAACAGCTAACATCGACCAGTTGCAGGTGAGTACCTCTACCGCGTATTAGAAGACTCTCTGCAGCCACGTCATGCATCTACGCGATCTTCATGATCAATACACTAAACACGTTAAGCCATCTGACTGAGTCTTCTTCCCATCACTATCTCCCGTCCCCGGCCCTATTGTGCCCTACACGCGACCTGCCCTGCCGTTCACTTATCATTTCACCGAATGAGTGTGCGTTGGTCCGTTACACTACGTTTCTTGAGCCCCCATGGGTCGATCAACATACATCTTGTTCCCTACCGGCCTCTAATATCTAATCAATAGCTTCCGGTCTAGTCCACATCTGCCTTGCCAACCAAACCTCGAGGTCTAGTCATTTTAACGAAGCTTCTGTTATGGTCTGATATCCTCCTTCTGAACCAAGTAAGTCAAATCTCACAGAAAATCATATCTATCTCAACGGTGGGTGAGCTATTAATCAACGCAAACATTAGCTGTGTATGTCGTTTGCTCTGCAATATGTTAAAACTTTATTCCTACTACATCGTTTCGAGCCATATAGCCTTTCATCTCCTCGCCGCTAGTTCCACAGCTAACCATTCTCATCAGCCGCACTCTCAAACCAGCCAGCTTCATCATGTCAGGCTGGGATAACAATGACGACATGAAGGGTGCGCTCTCTGAGGTTTCGAAGGGAAATGGTACTGGTGCGGCAGTCGAGGTCCGCAACGCACCAATTGCCGATTGGGGTGAGAAGACCCAGAACAACTACGACGAAGAGAACGGGGATGTTTCATGGGAGGGGAATGTGCGAGTCTACGAGTGGGACGGGGATGAGGGCGACCTTGGCCCAGAGCATCCCGAGCTCGAAGACCAGCTCTTTGGAAAGCCTGATCAGCGTGACCCCCAGGGAATCGACTTTAGCAAGTGAGTTGCGGTACATTACTTCTGTATGTGCGCCACCTTCACTAATTCGTATAGGATTGCAACAATCACCGTAGTTCAAGAAGGTGTGAGTCGTATTAACCCCATCGCTTCGTTCCATGATGCTGGTTTGCATCCCGCTATGCTTCGAAACGTCGAGCTGTGTGGCTACAAGACCCCTACGCCTATCCAGCGCTATTGTATCCCTGCCATCAAGTTAGGATATGACCTGCTTGCAATCGCCCAGACTGGTTAGTACTCGATCATTATCCTCTTAAGTTTCATTTTTGCAAGATTTCTAATAGCACAGCTAGGGTCGGGAAAGACAGCGGCGTACCTAATCCCCATCCTGAACCATCTTATGGGCAAAGCAAAGAAGCTGGCTGCTCCTCGTCCAAGCCCAAATGATGCGGCTACTGGTGCTCGCGTCTGTGCTGAGCCGTTAGTTGTGATTGTTGTTCCAGCTCGAGAGCTAGCAATCCAGATCTTTAACGAAGCTCGCAAATTTTGTTATCGTACAATGCTCCGGCCCTGCGTCGTCTACGGCGGTGGTCCTCTTCGAGACCAAATCGACAACCTTCAGCGAGGTTGCGACGTCCTTATTGCATCGCCAGGTCGTCTTATCGACCTGATGGAGCGAGGTGCTGTTCTGTCCCTTCGCAGAGTCAAATACATGGTTATTGACGAGGCCGATGAGATGCTCCATGCCGATTGGGAGGAGGAGTTCCAGAAGATCCTTGGCGGTGGAGGTAAGCAAGAATGTCTGAAAATAATCAGAGTCCAACCAATACTAAACCCGGTACAGAGCAAGAAGAAGGAAACATCAAGTATATGCTCTTCTCCGCCACATTTCCTACTGCGATTCGAAACATTGCCAAGACGCATCTTGCAGAAAATTACATTCGCGTCAAAGTTGGCCGCGTTGGGAGCACGCACGGGAATATTAGACAGGATGTTGTATACGTGGAGCCCGCGATGAAAAAGAAGGCCTTGCTTGATCTTCTCTACTCTTTGGAGCCAGCACGTACGATTATCTTCGTCAACAGTAAGAGAGCTGCGGACGAACTTGATGATTATCTTTTCAATAAGGAGCTTCCGTGTACTTCTATGCATGCCGACCGCACTCAACGAGAGCGAGAGGATGCCATGAGAGCATTCCGAGCAGGAAAAACCCCCTTGTTGATTACCACTGGCGTCACAGCTCGTGGCATCGATGTCCGCAACGTAATGCATGTCATCAACTATGACCTTCCGAGTATGGACCACGGCGGTATTCAGGAATACGTTCATCGCATTGGTAACTCTCTTCTATTGTGTCTTAATCCATTTTTAACTAACAGCAGATTAGGCCGTACTGGGCGAATTGGTCACCATGGCCTAGCTACCTCCTTTTATACGGAGCGAGATGAGCCTATCGGCAAGCTTCTGACGATGACTCTTATGGAAACTGGTCAGCCGATTCCAGACTTTCTTGAGCAGCATAAACCGGAAGATACGGATATCTCCAAGCTCAAATTTGAGTATGATACGGACGAGGAAGACCTCGGCGAGAATGGGGGTGCCGGCGACGATGGTTGGGGCGCTGATGCTAGTGCAGATGCCACGAATGGCAGGAATGGCGGTGATTCTACGTGGGGCACGGGTGATGGTAACTGGGGCGCATCTGTTGCAGCAAACTCTCAGGTTGCTGCATGGTCCTAAGTCGACACACGTCTTGGCGATGTTGAGGTTGTTTGTCGAGCCTGCGCTTGAAAACTGCTCTGCATCCCTCCTTGGGCATTTGAGGGTGATCAATTCCACTCATGACCCAGTTAACTACGAGTTATTTCGGTTTGCAGTTCTTTCCTATGTTTCTGGCTGTCTTCTGGTGGTTTTATGAGCCGCCAACCATAGGTCGCCATGCTTTCTCTGATTGGTAATCTGAGAGGGAAAACGTACGTCACTGAACACAGATGAATTGCAGCAATCTGGTATGTAGGAAGAAACAAGAGCACAAACACCAATAAAAGAGAGCGTTGCGCAATATGTTTGCGTTTGCTATGTCCTGGCGTAAGTGATGCTTAACTTCTAGTTCCATACCTGTCTGTCTCTAAACATGATGTGTCATACGACGGAGCTTTTCAAGATTTTTACCTCCGTTCTCGTCGGACTTGCAGCGACGGTAGTTAGTGTCATGTGGTTCGTTGGCATTTCGTTCGAGAGTCGGGCCCATTGTGTACCTTGTTAGATTAGCTAGAAAGACCAGACTAATTCTGGGTTCGACGACGTTCAGAAGAGGGCCGAAAGTGTGATCGGCATCCCCGGAGGCTCGAAGAGCCCCCTGCCTTGTTCCCTCTCCGGTGTATAGGTCGGTCTGGGATTGGTTGGCGAGCTGGTATTGGCGCCACAGCGCTGTCATCATCTTTGCGTCGCGGCTTGAGTCGGACGGGTTCCCGCTCGCATGCTCATGTGCGATCATAGTCTTTATCGGCCTCAAAGTGAAGATGAACCTGTCTGCGATAGAATGGGCGGGAGCTCGGAACAAATTTATGCTCCGGTTAACAACCGAAACCCGGTTATGAGAGGATTTAGTAAGAGATTTCGATAATGCTTTCCTTTTCCACGAGCTGCGTAAATATAGCTCTGAGCCAGCCTATATATAAACTGCTGCTTTCATCCCAAGAGCTGCCGGCAGGGCAAGCTTCTGGGGGGGGTCCCGCGGTGGCTATCAGTCCGGAGATGAATTCTGAAGAATAACATGCCACTAAAGCGTGTGTAAAGGAATACCTACTGACAGTTCCAGTATAGTTACAGTGTTGATACCTCCGAGATCCACGAGGGTTGAAGGGGAGGGGAGAAAAGAGGCGAGGACCGAATCAGCGTAAAGGTAGCTAAGACTAAATATACACGTGTATTACGTATATCGACTCTTTCCGAATAATATATCGACGGCTCACAACGATAATTGGATTATACTAGCGAGGTAATATGACTGTCTGAAACATCGACGTGACACCCTACTTGGTCTCCCCTCGACGCTCCGGACGTAGGAAAAGTTGCATGTACACAACAATAAAGGAGAATAGACTCAAGCATAATTTATTTTTGACTTCATGATGAAGCAATACGCCAGAAACCAGTACCAGATCGGAGAGGGGAGAAAAAAAAAGAAGTGAAGTGGATAATCAGCACATCTGCTAACTCCCATAGGTGGGAACATCAAGCATCACGAAAACGCAGAAACGGGAAACCTATCAGAGAGCGAATAAACTTACCTAACAGCTATCCGTACGGATATGCATGACATTCATATATACACTCCTCAATCCACACATCCGAGGCACCCGAAGCCCCCCCCATCAGAGTGTGACCACCTCGATGCGCCCTGTACGCAACCTGGGAAGGACAAGCGGCTGCATAGTCATCAATCTCCTCCTCTGGGGCTTACCTGCTTTCCCTCCCGAGCGTAGCGCTGGATATTGCGAGCCGTGACACAAAGGCACACCACGAGGCCACGTACACCACCCCTTGTGACGAGGGCAGGAGGAGAATAAGCAGACTAAGAAGGAAAACCCACTTGTGGCGAATAGAAAATTTCGTCTCCCCATCACACACACTCTCTCTCACTTACCAGCACCATGCTGAGCAGCATGCCAACCGTGGAGCCGGGCCGAGATTTGCGTTGACAGGAGAAAGGTCGAGGCCCAAGGGTGACATTGTGCGTTGGCGGACAGACTAGAACGACCCCCCCACGCAACGACGCCATAAAGGAAAAAAGGCAAGAGAAACAGAGTAAAGAATAAACAAGTGACGATGGGATGGAAAGGGGGGGGGGGGGCTGCTTAGGTATATGTCGTGAAACTCACATCATCGAGTAGCTATCGTGAACTACACCGTCCCCCCCGCATAGAGAAGCCGGCCAAGAATTCACGCCGTGTACCACCGTGTCGTTATGGCCGGCGCGTGCTTAGCATGACTGACTACCTATATATCTATCATATAGTTCCTTAACCCACCTTTTCGAGTCATGGGAGGGGGGGGGGGTCAACCATAAAACGTCTCGGCGCGAGCGAGCAGAGCAGCAAGCGATTACCGGTTTGGTGTGGAGGATTTGAGTAGCAGCTCGCGCTCCTTGATACAAGCTGAAGAAGTTGTCTTTCGTCCTTGGCACTGGCCCGGGCGCTAAGGGGCTGCCTAGAGAGTGATTATCTACTTAGTAGGTAGATTGTATCGAGCTTAGCGACAGGGATTGGTCCGTTAGCATCCCCCTCGGCATGATTGGGTGGGCTCGATTTCAAAAGACTTTCTCGCCAATGACTCACCCACCGGTCGATCTCATGGTCGCGTAGCATCATTCCCGCCTGATCTCGGGTCAGCAAATCACAGAATCACAAAGCTCACTCCCGACCAAGCCCCCTAGTCGGGGGATGTGGGCAACTTGCACGTTCATCAGCTAACCATTCGGTAGTCGCGGACACTCGATTATCCGGCCCGATTCTGAATGGCATCATCAACCATGGTTTGGAGCAAGAAAATGAAACCTAGAAAAAAAAACCGAGCGGCACGGGGAATACGTAATTCATAGCAAGTTCGTCTTCCTGTGCGTAGTGATGCGGTAATAATCGTCCTGCTCAAGGCAGGATTCAAATTTGGGAGCTATATTGACGTTGGTTTCTTGGATCTTTCTCAATAGGGACATCTAAAGCTTTTAGTTATTTGCTAACAGCTTTTCGGTACGCAAAAACTTGTAGACTAGAACCTCATTATTTCCACTCAGCTTTGGGCTTGTGCAATTACCGACCTCAGAATAGTGACGATCGTATTTCGACGGTGCCAGTATCGATCGGTCGGAGTGCCTGTTCCCCTTGCAGGTAAACCAAGCGGGAGTAAATGCCACAAATTCCGAGCTGATGCAACTTGGCTACCAGCTTTCCAGTTGCCAAGATACCTATTCGAGACAAGGTACCGATAGTGATGCTTGTAGTACTTGCCTGCAATGTTCTCCTCACGTTCTGCCACACGAAACATTACCCCTGAACACCAAACAAGGCCGAAGATGGGCCACCAGTGAATCGTACAAACAACTAGCCTTCCCGGTACACCTCCCGTAATGCCTCAACCCAGTAAATGCATGGCGATCAAGTAAAGCGCTTTTCGAGGATCTCCTGAACCTGCCTTTCAGGTTGTCTATAAACTAAGTAAGCTTGCAGGATGGTATCAAGAGCCCGATATCGATGCAGTTCCCCAAGACAAAGGAAACAATTGAATATTATCACAAAGATTCGGCGTGGTATGGTTCTCGAGGTGTTGTGGATCCTTAATTCAAGATGCCTTCCCACATTCCTGGGCCACCGGGTCCGCCAACCGCTGGATGGATTGCAGGGATAACGTAGGGGTGAACGGCGCTCTCGGTTGAGCAGCAGAGCCGTTTCCTGTACCCGTCGCGCGACGCGCGGATAGGGGTTTGGCGGATGTCCAGATCAACAACTGACCGACCATCGGTCATTTTATCCTGCCATTCGTTTTCATGGTAGGAGTTGTACTGTCCACAGAGCATCTCACGAACATTCTCTTGCAGAGAATCATCAGTCGAAACCCGACGGCTTCGCTTCAAACAGAGTCGTGTTGCCGGACTAGCATGGCTATTCAAATGATGATAATGCAGTTTCTGCAATACTCTCGCCGCATCAGCATCCTCCATATCGCAGTCCCGCCGCGTCAATGGAGTATCCAATGACATTTGACACAGATCCTTGCCCACCGTGCCGGTGTAGGATTCAGGCGAAGACACGATGCAGTTGTCTTCGTAATCTTCTGGAACCGAGGCGATGGCTGGTTTCATGCTATACCTCTCACCATACAGCTTCGCATTCCGGCACCGCGCCTGAACATCAAGTTTGACAGACGGCGCGCTAGCCAGCGACGAGGCTGATGAGATTGAGGATGAGCGTGATGTACGCGACGAATCCGAGATCATCGATTCCGGCGAGGACGCTGTGGAGATGGAGTTCGCAAGAGAAGGACGACGAGTGAGCATATGACTACGAGGGGAGGTATTGATTGAGCCCGGCCACCTGTCTAGACATTGAGATGCCGACACCTGTGCGGCCTGGGCCACGGCAAAACTCATGGAGCATTTTCCACCAAGAAGAGATGCAGCCGTCGTTACGGCTGGAGTACAAAACCCACTTAACTGCGGTGTCAAGCGTGGCGTAGGAAGTAGTCCTAGAGCAGGAGCAAACCGCCCAGGCGTATGTACAGTAGCAGGAGCAGGCTCCATTACCGTCGGAGTAGTAATGTTTTGCTGAGTAGGTGTCGCATCTGCTTCAACCAATAGGCCGGAACCAACGCGAGACGCCGAAAGAGCAATGTTTGGCGACCCGGGCAGAGCTGCCAAAGCTCTCCTTGGAGCAGGAGTAAAGGGAATTAACTCTTCAATATTTCCCAAATCTGGGTCGAGCTGTAGGATAATGTTTTTCCAATCCAGACTTTGCTGCTCAGATATTGGAGAGCAGGCAGAACCCGAGGACGGCGGCTGAGAAGGCGTATGCTTCAATATTATCTCGGTCCAGCGCTTGAATACCATGTCAGTGATATGTAGCTTCCAATTCACTGCGTTCAAAAAGGACATTTCGTTCTGATTGATCTCTTGGGTTGCAAGCCCAGAGATCTTGCTCCAAGCCCGCGCAGAGTAATTGCGGTCTTGCAGGTATTTAGACGCCAGGATTAAGGCGGCAAGAAACATACGACGACCGCACTGGAGTGCTCGGATGGCGTGGATATCATCCGGCTGCTCCATGGTAAAGTCATGTTTGGGTACGTGTGGTTTGATAAGAATTAGATAGTACAGAGCGACTTGGAGGGTGGAGTAGCTGGTGCGAGAGCGACGCAGCGTCTCCTGGATGAAGGTGCGCAGTGGCAGCACAGCCTTGTGACCTAGCTCTTGCCGATGAAAGACCGAGGCGAGCGGCCATATGGCTTCCACTATCTGCGTTGACGAATCTGGAAATGTTGAGCGCATGCGACGTAATACGGGACTTATCGTTCTGAAGCTTACCAACGAGGTTGTCGACGAAATTGACCTTGCGATCGCTTTGGCGCGCAAGGGTAGGCGGGCCGTTTCTGGTTGTACTACTGTTACTAGTCCGACGCGGGTTTTGCCGAAGTGCTTGAACCACCTCAACTGGTTGCAACCGTCCTAATCGCAGCCGGCCACGGGCGGCTTCAACAGGGTATTCAACCGGGCAGAAACTGGGTTGCTGGGAGAAGTAACAAGGGTCGCATTTCTGCGAGTCGCCTGAACTGGCGGAAATTGTCGTGTTATCTGAGACTTGAGAGGATGGCTCAGAGAATATGGAAGTAGAGGAGGCGGAGGAGGCAGACGAAGCCAAGTCGGAGTCGTATGTGCCATCTTCGTACGATGTGGTGTTATAGCTCAGCGAGTCAGACTCAGACTCACTGTACAGCATTTTGAGGGTGGTGTGGGAGAGAGGTTCGATGCAGTAAACCTCCAGTCGCCCGTCGAGCAGAGTTAACCAGTAAGATCGTTATCCGTAGGTAGAAGCGCGAAATCTATCGTCCAAGTAGCGTCCTCACAACAGTGGCATATGTGCACTGCTACTGAGCTTCAAAGAGTCGAAAGATAGTGGTGGTTAGATGCAAAAGTCTAGCACCGAGGCTTCACGAACGATCAGACCAGAGGACAAGGCAGGACGGACGACTGGAGTGGAGAGGAACAATATCGCAAGCATTGTGTGGCTTTCGTTTCGGTCGAGGAAACAAATGGTGATGTGACGGTAGGTGCAGCAGCTAGATATCCATCAAGCTGGCTGCTACGATACCACGTGTGTCACAGAGAACCCAAGTCGAGGCCGGTGTGACGGGTAACGGCGTCCGATGGTGATGTTGTTGATGGCGGTTGCGATCGGAGGTCTAGTGCAAAATGTGCATAACGTAAGCAACGGGTATTGCAGTTATATAATACAGAAGAATACAAGACTGGTAAACAGCGGCGCTGGGAGTGGGTGGTGTTGGTGTGTGTTGATGTGTGTTGATGTGTGCTGACGTGGTGAATGTGAAGGTGTAAGTCGGTGCCGATTATGCAAGGTACAGGCTGCTGCAACCGCTTTAAAGCGACGGAGCACACATGCACATGAAGCGGCGGGATTGGCGCTTGTTTTAACAACGACGCCGAGGCTGGAGGCAAATGACGAATAACAGGTAACCACCGGGCCGTATGACTTGGGGGATCCTGGTGATGAGTCGGCGGCGCGGTGGGAGGCAAAGGGGCAACCGAAGACGGACACGGACGTGGCAGGGTGGCCAGAAGGTTGACTGACAGTGGTCTTACTTAGCGGTGATGGCAGCCTTTGGGCTCTGGGCAGGGCCTGCTCGATGCGATGACTCTTATCTCGTGGTTGGGTGGCGAAGGCTGGTGGGGCATTGGCGTAGTGTCCCAGCGGTCGTTCTGGTGGCAGATGGTGGTACAGGTGGCCCCGGCGCTGGGTGCTGCTGAAGCCTAAGATGGCGGTCGACAGGGGGGTCGGGGGGGCTCGAGTCGGGTGGCTAATTACTATGTAAGAGGGGCCTGGAAGGGGCCGGGTGCCAATGGGACAGATGACCCCAAGTGGCACAACAAAGCAGACCAAGGAAACAGATCGGGCTTCGTGACGGCCGTGGGAGCCTAGAAGGTGAATCGACGGATGAATCCTCCCGTTTCAACGCCGGTGGCAAGCGAGCAGTAATGCAAACAAAGAACTGAGAGGAGAGTGAATCATTCGCGATCAAGACTGAATAATAAGTATAAGATGATGAGGGGAAAAAATAGCGAAAAAAGGGCGGGACGATGAGACTAGGGACACATCAATACGATGTGAGCAGAGTGTATTTAGGCTTCTTGTTTCTTGTTTCTTGTTTTTGAGGGACTGGATTATACGGTTTGGGGGGGATGTGCTATTTTCTCGTATTGGGGGGGTTGTTTTTTTTTCTTATAAATTTTTTTCTAGGTGATGAATGGAATCATGGACAGGAGAGGGGAGTATGTTGTATAGAATGCTGTATAGAAATGAGAAATGGATGACGATGTGTTGTTGCACGCGTGGGCGTCTTTGTCGAGGCGCAAGAGTACAAGTGAATGCCACTGCGGCCACGGACAAAGGGGAGAGAGAGGACACGGTGCTTGTAGAGGAGGAGCAGGGAGATGCAACACAATACGGAGGTCGAAGGGAGTACTCTAGCACAAAGAATGCACCGGAGCAGACTTTCAGAAAGTCGCCTCTCTTTCGATCTTCAGTTGCTATAATCGAACATTGCGACGGCCTTGTTCGATGAAGAGGGAGAAAACAGGGGACGCCGCTGTTGGTTGGGGCACGGAGCAGTTTTGAACACCTGAGACTTCGGGCTGCAGTCTGTAGTCTGCACTACGGACCCCAAGACAGACGGTCAGAACTCAGGAGAGGTGGATGGTTGATTTACCTACACGGGAATTGGGGTGTCCCCATCCATGTACGGATGTAGCATCTGCAATGTGTGCGCTGTATGTGTCTCCAGCGGCCTGTAGCATTCGAGCCAGTCAACGCCACGCTCTGCTAAGAACTGCATGCGCGCAGCTCCACAGCTAGCCCGAAGGGTGCAGGGTCAGACTCGAGGGGACACGGAACGGCGTGTCTGTATCGGAAATCTGCATTCCATTGGCTGACATTGGCCAGAGGGGGCCCACACTGGCGGGCCAGCAAGGAGGACAGGAGGGTGAGGATAGACAGGCAAGGGAGTGGCTCGATCACTACATACGCCAGCCATCGCAGGGAGCGCTATATAATGGCTACTGCTCATTGGCCTGCAGCGACATCCACCCCACCACACCTTACATAACTTGCAGCACGGGTGGATACCTGTACAAATAACACACACAGCTCCACCAAGTATATAACTAAGTACGGAGTACGTACCTGCTTGGTATGTCCCCGTTTCCCGACACGACGACTGGATAAGATTACGCCGAAACAGCTTAGCGCAGCTGCAGATTGCAGCGATGAGCAATGGGCAACAGCCCCCAGCCCCTGCGACCATGCGACCATGGGGATTCGATGGATGATGGATGAAGGACGGGAGCCAGGCAAGGCAGGTGAGGAGTCATCGCTGCATCACGTCTCTACGTACCTACACTATGACATGCCATGCCATTGCTCTCCCCGTTCCGCAGTGCTCGACTTGGTGTGTTGCGTGCAGTCATCCAAATCGAGACACAGGAGGCCAGAACATTGAAGAGATGGAACCCCCCTTTCCACGTCCAAGTGGTTTTGTTATCCGTATACTATACTCCGTGCTCCGTACTCTGTAGTATATATAGTACAATGTGCGCAGCGCGGGCACCATGCCATTCGAGTCCATGTCGTGCAATCAGCTCGTCACGCCTCGGCCCATAAAGTCGGTATCTGCGTCGAGTCTCGCGCGGACTGGCGGAAGCTGAGCATGCGTCTGTCTGGGGAGGGACTGGCCAACATCGGCTTTGTCCGGGGGCGCGGATGGGGTTCTCCATATCGCTACCACCATACCTTGACGCCATCAGGGAGGACCTGCTGCGTATTTTTCGCCCTACCGACGTTTCGAGATAGGGGGATTGAAACGCGGCTAGTAGCAGAAGAAGCTCTCGCTGTGTCGGCGTGCATCACATCACCACGGCTAGACCTGTTCCCCTACCCTCGGCGCACGCTTCTGTATTATGTATGTCCACCAAGAAGGTTGGTTTCTATATTTGGCCTCCAACTTCGCCTTGTTGTATGATTCACCTCACTGAGGCGCCCAACCAAGGCAGTCATGGAGAAAGAAGGCTGTATCGAGTACTCTGTGGAGGTGGCATGTCACTGTGGCGGTATATCTGCCTAGCTGCCTAGCCGCCTCTTCCGTTGATCGGAGACGTGCAGGCATATTCTCGCACAATGCCATCGTGCACTCTCGACATTGGCATAATAAGTAGCCTTGCCAATTCTTTTATCGGATTCATTACTGCTGTGACTGGAGGGCTGTGAGTCTGTGACGCAGACTAATGCCAGCCATAATGGGACCGGGGGGTGCTATTAAACACCGTCAATCTGTACTTTTCGGCTGCTATACTGCCGTAGATGCTATCTAAACCTTAGCCCCCACGTTAGAGAGTTAAGAGTCCGAAGTTAAGGTTATTTACTACTTCAAAAATCACTCTTCATGGAATAGCCACTGTATGGGTATTAACACCCACTGGCCGGATATTTAACATCATCCATCGCTGGTGCGGAGGCAGGCCCTATGATTCCCACCGCCGCCATTCCCCCACCCTGCGATGCGCTGTGCAACAGTCCACCGGCGGCGTCTTTAAAAACCAAACGTGCTCGGCGCTGTGCCCAGCCCCCAGCCATTCCGTAAAGCAGTGTAACACACCGCCATGCGCGTCGTTTACGGTGATCCCAGGAGGCGGGCGTATTCTCCTCATCACCATCACGGTATTAGTAGTTATCGTAAGGCGTACGGCGTACACGGTTGTCTACCGCGATTCATCAATAACAATAACGCAAAAACACCCGAGGCATATGGGCCCGCGAATCCAACCAAGCCACATCAGGCGGAAGGGGGGAGAGATAAACAAATAAACGGCGATGAAGCCAAAAGAGGCCCAGAGTCGATGACCACCCGCGACCCAAAGTGACAGTGTATCACAGGAGTGGGATTCTCTCTCCCACGGCCATCCTCGCCACAGCCAATGAACTTGTAGGCTTGGCCGCTTGGTGGCAGCCCAAATCACGATGACTCAACTTTCCCACGCTCAGCTATCGTCCGGGGGCACCCACCCAACCATCCTACGGGGTCACTTCAACAGTTGGTAGTAAAACTCAGCACCTCACTTTCTGCTTATCGAGGAATGGCGCGAGATCGGAGTGGCATTCGTTTATGTCGCGGGTCCCAATGTGAATTTTGCCTGGCGCTTACAAAGTGTAGGTAAATCATCTTCCTCTTACAACGCCTCGCTGATGCCATGGCTTGCGAAAACTACTGGGTTTGCTAGTGTCGCAACCCAGTTTGTTACCCAAACTTCGCCGCTCAGCAAGCGAATAAGCACTTGGGAACGATCTACGTATCTAGGTTTGAAGCACAGACACGTAGTTCGGCCCGGGGAGAAAATTGAGGGAGTGAACAAGAGAGCAACAGGCGGTATTAAAAAAAAACTTTCTTGTTACCAATGCCATCATAGGTACACGGCGGCTTGTAGCGTCTCCATTCGATACGTGCATCTCAATCTGTCATTGTCCCGTGCTAGATAGTAGCCTGTAGGTAGCAATTTCACCGTCAGTCGACTGGAGATGCCACACATCCAGTACCTACTCCGCATTCTCCCGGCTATCCGATGCACGAGAGTCGGGCGCCCCAGGACCACACAGCACGAGCCAGGAGACAATCTACGGTCCCAAAAAAAAATTTAAAAAAATTTGCAGCTGCACATGCCCAACAGGTTTAGACTCTGGTCTATGATCTAAGATAGCCTGGAAGGCTGCGTACTATGTATGTGGCGACCCGGGCAACAGCAACAGATCATGACTTTCTTTGGTCGGCGCGAAGGGGAGGTTTACACCGAGGGCCAACTTATGAACTAACTTAGACAGTCACCTGCCTTGAAAGGGGCTGGGGATGTACGTAGGATAGCATTGATTCGCCGGATCGGCTGGTGCATGAGCAGTAAATTTCATTACTGCCAAGGCAACGCCAGAACACACACGCTTTACTGTACTCCGTACTAGATACTATTTACCCAGCACACACACACCGTCGGTGGCCCTGGAGCCAATGAGGGAGCACCGCCGTCTGGCCAGACGAAAGTGGCTGCTCTTGGTGATTGTGGCTCTTTGGCCCTGTTAGCACGGGATACTATCTAGATAGATAATGGTATCTAAAGTACGTACTATCAGTGTTACACTGTCGTCCGACGCTGTCGTGGTGCCTGTGGTTGTTATCGAGGTGGTGATTCCGAGACATTCATCTCGGACTGGCCAACCGCATTCGTCGTGGGAGCTAGCGAAGAGTCCGCCGTTAACCATCCACACGAACCGGACTTAGACACCCCAACTCAAATGTCTTACCGATCAGTCAGTCAGTCGTCGACGATCCCAGTGTCCAGTCTGACCGACTTACGGATGCGGGAGGTCCGCAGTTCGTTAGCTCGCCCTCGCCACGCGCACGCACGCACGCTTGTTCGGCAAATGCAGAGAACAGCGCGGACTCAGCCACTTACATTTGCGGGGGAGGCAGAGAGCACAGCCATCGCCGGGACCTAAGGTTGCGCGTCGCAGGACCGAGGACTGGTGTCTCAAGGTCGCCGACTAAGCCCATCGACCCCCGTCGTCATTCTTTCTCATCCAAACCCGAATTTGGACGGTGGGTTAACTACCGATGGCTTAGATACCTACCTACATACTACCGGCTGGCGTTCCTCCCGAGCATGTGAAGGGGCCCGGGCTTCTCACTGCGTCATACTCCCTGACCGTGAGGGTTGCCGCCAAGAAACGGTGTAAGACGAACTGAAAGACCGAATGAAAGCACTCGAATTACCAAGCAAGCATCAAGACGAGGACCAGGCATCACGATGGCCGACATACTGCGATACGGGTGCCAAATTACAGTTCACTACCTACCTAAGGCACCTAACCTAGTATGATAAGCAAGGGACCGTGATGGCGGACGGGGGAAACCTGGTAATTTTAACAGCGATTACACAAACGCAGCATCTCCCTCCTCATCAGCTTATTAAGCCAACGACAGTCGCTTGGGTCATAGATCCCCTCGTACAAACAATCGCTCTACGTACGGTACGACCATGCGAGCAGCCCAACGACGTGTCATCCGCCTCTAATCGGCGTAGAAGACTCATATATACTCCTCCCTGCCGTGCTGGATTACGTACGGATAGGAATATTACGCCTCTTTCCCCCCCTCATTATTCTATGTGCTCACCCGGCGGTAGCGCTGAACAAAGCTGGACGAGCTAGGGAGTCTGCATATGCTGGCAAGCGAGCGCAGAGATAATTCTCTTTCTTGACTCCTGATATCATTGATGTGTCTTATACGAACTGGAGTCCCCAACCCAGGTTCTCTAAACATGACATCGTCGAGTTGCATAGTTACCGAAGTCGGGGTTGGCCGAGTCCGCGCCGCAGACTAGACACGCGATGATCCAGAGGGGTCTGAAGCGTACAGTACCAACAGGATCCCCGACCTTTGCTGCTCGTTTGGACGACGGTGTGGCCGACGAACCTCCTCGCGACCAGATCCTCCGTAAATCCTACCATCGGGCCCTGCACGATTACTCGCATGCCTGCCTAGAACTAACCAGGATGCGCCGATAGTTTATTTCATGTAATGTTTGCAACCATCTCGTTGACTTCCACGATGATTGGAGACAACAGTACACCCCCCCTCCCCCCCTGAGTAGGCAGGCTTGCTGCATCCTCCAGCATCGCGTAAATAAAGTCCCGATTTCGATTGCCACAAGCCATACCCCGCAACGGATTACCTGAATTCCAGCAGGTACACATTATCACACTTAGGAATACAGAGCTACATGATGCAAACCGAGGCATCCAAAGCTGCAGCATGCATCACGACACTTTTATCTCTCCCTTCTCGTAACAAGAGACAGGCCCCGGCCAGTGTATTCCTTTGCTGTTTCCATCTCCCTTTGCCCGGTGTCCTTGTTTCGCCGTATACGATATAGATGGTATGTTTCAAGTTCAGCACGTATGCACGCCACACGCCCCAGACGTTCTTGGTTTTTGAGGGCTCGCGGGCTAGGCAGCCATACCCCCAGACGTGAATTATGGCTGGTTCTCACATGAGGTAGGGTTTGAGACATAGCAGGGGTATGGACAGCCGTCCTACCAAACCCCTTAACAATATTTCTGGTGTTTGTGTGATGTGCAGAGGGGAATCGGAATTGCAAACGCACGTAGGGGTCGCGTCACATGGGCGAGTGTAGTTGACGTCCGATGAGCCCGGGCGCGCCGTCGTGTGAAGTCACGACATCCCGCGAAACCCCCCGTGTCCACCAAAATGCCCAGTTTCTGACTGTAGCCGCCCCTTTCTCGTTTCTATCCAATACATTTTAATTTGATCTATGACCCGTGGCAAATGACGAGGAGGACAAAGGCCTTTCCAGCCTCCAGGCAGGCCAGGGGACCAAGTGAATAAGAGTCAGCCGCCCAGCTCGGGTGCGGCTAGCCGCTAGGCAACCTCCCAGCCTTCCAACAACAAGAGAGAGACAGCCAACAATTAACGTCGGGCGCATGAGGTTCTTTCCTAATGACCGTTGGTTTCACTGAGCAGGGAGGGATTCCCCGGCTCTCCCTTGCAGACTTGCGGACGGGACTCTAACCTTGGACTGTTTACCCCGAAAACGGCGAATCCCGAGGGCGAATGGCGAGCGCTAGATGGACGGGTATACAACGTGATCTGCGGCGCTTAATCATAGCCAGCCCGTCCGTTTAGACTTCGCGATAGTTCTCACTAACGTCCATCTCAAAGAACGAAGTCAGGGATCCCCGGATTCCGGCGGGGGCGGAGCGCGCAGCACGTGGACATCGTGGCTATCCCTGCCCGCCGGTGGCCATCGAGCCAAAAGGTTCGCTTCTCAGGTCGCCCTCCGCGAGGGATGCGATATCTCCGGGTACGATGCGTCATGCGCACTTTTTTCGCCGCTGGCGTCCGGACTCCCGGAAAACTCGAGCGCGTCACGAGAGTGCGTGACTATGCCGGTATACGACTCACGCCGAGGCCGGCTAGCCACGGTCGAGAGACGTAGCTGGTTGATGAGAAATGAGAGAAATGTTGGGGAAACGATGCATCAGTGAGATTGGGACTATGACAATATGACTCTCACCCGTGAGCCCCGGTGCCAACTGCGTCTCGTGCTCTACTCAACCGAGCAGCACGATCTCACCTTGACTACGCGTGCAGTAGGCGGAGCTAACAGTAATAAGTATAACTATGCAAGGTGGAAGAAAGTTCAGCTGTTCGTATACACGGAACACGAAGACCCTCGGAGCCTTGAACCAAATTCCGCATATCACACTGCTCGTCAGATTAACAGAATGAGAATCTAGCTCATAATGTAGAGGTGACGCAACACATCTCAACGTCACAAGATTCAAAATGATGAGTCTTAGGGATCCGCGAGGCAAAGATGACATGAGAATCTCAGTAAGGATCTTCATCTTGACTTACATATCAGGACAACGTGTCAAAACTAAGGTTCATACCCCACGGGATCAAGCAGCGGCCTGGAACCGAACCCAATATTTGTGACTCACCGTCTTTGTGCGCTTGATCCTGATCGTTGTACTTATGTATGTATTACTTGTATTGCTGACACGATCACGTCAAGTATCACATTGTGCTCCGGGCGGCTTGTTATATTGGGTTTTCTTGTATCACTTGACGCCCACCTGGCGCATAGTGCTTCGCAAATTTTCAAAGCAACCTCGGTATTAACAATACTGCATTTATACTTTAAAGGTACTTGCTAATCGGACTACGTCATTCAATGGTTGTGGAACCTTAATGATGTTGATTGGCATTGGATTAGGAACATGATACCTGAATGAGCTCAACCCCTGAGAACATAACAAGTCTAATAGGTGGCTTTTCTCTTGTCACACGCATTCATGACAACCTGGCACTATCGATTCACTCTGAATTTATGAGTACTTTAAGTACATATGGATGTTTTTGACCCGTCATTGTAATGTCCCTCCTAGATAGAGCCTGCTGCACAGCCAAATATCACTACGTACGCAAACGGGCGCTTATCTCGCTCAACCCCAATTTGAGAATATCGGTGAGGGAACTGCAAAGGCTTACGTGTTGTTTGATGACTCTACGATTGACAGCAGATCGACTGATCCAATACCGTGCATGATCTACGTGTGGTCTCACTGGATGCTGAGTTCTCGGCACCGAGGTATTATGAGAAGTATCCTGCTGATAACACTCGTCTCGCGTGAGTCGCTACTTGTTATCTAATATCCCAGAAACAATGCTGAGAAGATTACGGCTGGCTCAGCAGGCTTGTTATATTTCTGCAGTCGCTAGAATAGCTGCAGATATATTTCGATTACTCACGTGACAGGAGTACCTGGTATTCGTCGCTGTAGTAACCTCCTAGAAACTGGACTGAATACCTCCCATCTCCCTACGTTAGCTAAAACCTCGCCTAAAACAATGATGCGGTAGGAATTTGTAAAGCCATTGTAGTGGTATGCCAAAATTCTTTGGTTACGACCGTACAATAGTCATATCAACCTGCCTCAGGGGTAACATTGTCAAGGCTCGGGGTGTAAACAACGATGAGCAGGCGTCATGCCCGGACGGCATACATTTCTCCAAATAAACAATGTTTACGTAAGTGATCATTTGTGAAAGAGTATCTGCAGGTGTAAAGTTTGATAAGGTGACACTACAATCAGAATGCTATTTCTAGTAATCTAAGATTCGATCCCCATTTAGCTATTGTCCAACATGACCACATGTCTTAAACCAGACGCAACGCCAGGTCGTACCAGAACATCAGAAATGAAGCAGAAGAAAGTAGTACTGAATTCATATGCTAGCGGAGGTTACGTGCAGTGTTCTGGGTTCCTTATGCAACAACACATACACAACTCACTCATACCTTAACAACATAATAATACCCCAAACAAACATTAAGTGAATAGGCTACTTTATAATCCAATACCACCTTTGAATCACTAGTAACAAGCCTTTCATACTCAAGACACGTCCCCGTATAACTTAGGTCAAACTTGACACTTGAAATCGTCCAAGCGGCTTTTCAGCAAAGAACTCTATACCTATGAATATTGGCGCCAGCGGTCCGAAACCAATGGACTGCAATATTTGCATGTGTTCGACGAGAAATTTTCTATAATGAGCTGTAATCTTTCCAGGTCGTGGATACAATAGGGATATGTTATATTTCGCGCAACGGAACCTGCGCTTATACCTCTCTCTTATGGCTAACCTCACCAGCAACTCCCTATCAAAATCCATCGAGTGCGGCCTGGAAAACGCTGTTCTATGCGACTGCTTTTGTAGAAGGTGCTTCCCGGGCTATGTAAGTTGCACCATCTTATGCACCAACGAGCTCTGGAACCGTCACGACTAACACGGTGTTCCGGACTAGTTCATACCAAGATTGTCTATCGGATTTGAGATATGTCTGCAGTCTTCCCTCCTCTGCAAGAATTTACTACTGTGGTTCAGCTCGTGCTGCCTGTACGTCCGCTAATAAGAGTCTCATCCGTGGCAATTGATAACAGTTCAATAGTAGTTAAAAAACCGATGGCAGCGTAGGAAAAAGTGAATGCGATGTCTAGCTCTATATTGGGTATATGCACTATTTCTCGTCTGTCTCAAAAATAGTACTCGGAGATGGGAATATTACTCTAAATATATACAAGGCGCACGCGACTCTTGTACATAGTCTACAATGATCCTCTCACCCCAACGCCGATGCCTATATCTATAAGATCCATGGAACGCCAGCCGCCTTTCCAAACACATGTATACCTCCTATAAAAACTGAGGCCAAGGCAGGCCTGAGCTTAGCGCTCACCACCAGCTTTTCTTGGGAGCCTTCTTGTCATCAGCCTTCCTCATCTGTAAGCGCCGCAGTTTCTCACGGTTACGGGGGTCCAATAGTCCACCTTGAACATCGTCGTGGAACCAGTGGTAGTCCCTGTCCCGGCCAGGCGATGTTTCACCCTGCATCTTGATGCGCTGTAGATTCCGCAACTTTGCTAGGCCATATCTGCATACTAGAAGGGACATTATGATAGAGATAGTGGTAACTGCACCGAATCCCCAGTTTGTCTCCTCGATGAAATTTTCTAAATTGGCGCCGTACAGGCCGGCAATGAATGTGCCCATTGCTAAGCCCAGTGTGCCCACACTAAACTTGAGGTCGAGCAACATCAAAGAGTTACGATTCGCATCTAAGATGGCACGAATGCTGTCACATCATTTAGTTGGATTTTGTCCTAGGGTTGGATCGAACTTACATTTCCTCAGTGTTACGTATAGACGACACCAGATTCTGCGCCTCTTGGACAATTTCATCGCAGAGTTTATAGTAAGATTCTAGCAACATTTCTACTTCGGTGTGGTCGTCAAGTTGTCTGTGAATATCGCGAGTTTTCTCAGTCAGGTACATGGCTATTAGGTCGTCGTCGGCTTCAAGAAGTTCGTCAATCGCATCACGGACTAGCTTCGCCTTCTGCTCGAAAGTGCTGACTCGCTTCGATAGAATAAGGAGAACGCGTAGCTTGTGGCGATCAATATCATCCTCTAGCTCGCCTAGAATGCGAATGACGGGGTCTCGCACGGCCTCGAAGTCGGCTTCTAGCTCCTGCGTGACGGACTGTAGGACAACTTCGAGGGCCCGGAACTCGTAGGGAAGGCCGCCGTTATTCGCTGGAGCCTTTTGTTGAAGCTTCCCCTCTAAATCGTACATGAACGAAGACTGAGGGTAGGATGCTTTCGAGCCGTATACGTCGAACAGGAGCACCCGATTATGTTTTATAAGAACCTTGAGGTGGAGTAAGTTGATCAAGATCGAAGTAGGGCGGACGAGAATGTGTGGCAGATTGGACGAGTCAATTTTGCGCAGGTCACGAGGCAAGAGACCAAACTATGCGGCGTTAGCTAGGCTGCCGGCAGGCGGGCGCATGGCTGGATTCGCATATACCCTGGCTATCAATTCGCTCTTCTTGAGTTCGCTGTCCACTGTGATGGTGCGTCCGTTCTCATCGACTTCGGTGCAGCGAAGCCTGGGCTCGGACGCGGCCTTCTTGCTGAGTTGCCGGCGGGTGTTGAACATGGAGTTATTGCTTCCTTCGGGGTCACCGTCGGGGAGGTCGTCGGGTTGCAGGGGCTGGACCGGGCGGCGCATACGAAAGCCCCAAAGCCACTCTCGCCATGTTGGTCTGCAGGCGGCAGGCTCGCGATCGGGAAGGATGTGCCGGTAGCGCAGGGTGAGGCCCGGATAAGGCGAACGTCGGGGCTTAAGGGACCGGGGGCTTCGCGGCGGAACGAGCGCCTGGAAGTCCAGTATGCCAGCCTGTAAAGGGGCTGGCTGATGTCGGGCGGCGCAGGGGGGTTTGCGGGCGGCCTGGTCCAGCAAGGAGACGCCATGATTTGGGCAGAAAAAGCCGAGGCTCTCTGTCTGCTGGCGAAGGAACCGCAGCAGCCCGGGAGAGGGCACAGGCAGGCGACGAGACGCCATCTGCATTGGGGAAATAGAGGGTTGTACTATGGCGGTGTGAGGGGCAAGGCTATGTCCATGGTCTCTCTAGTGACGGCCGCATCTCCGGAGCTTGCTGTGCCTGACGGTATATATCCAGGCCAGACCGTGCAAAAAGACGTACGAGAAGCGCGAATGCGACGGACGTAAAAAATGCTGGGTGACACAAGAGCATATCATGAGGCACCTGCCAGCTGGGTGCGCTGATAAGCAAGCCTGGCACTTGCCAGTAGGTACCGAGGCGCTGGGCGGTGGGGCTCAATCTTCCATGTATGGCGGTACTTACCTAAAAGTACCACCTAGATATAGCACGGTGCGCAAAGGTACCTACATACAAAATGTTCCTTCTCGAGGCGAGCGACCTACGTCCTTGCAAGCATATCTTTATTGGATGAATGACTTTTACTCTTTGTCTCCTGGCACATATGCGCTCTTGGCTACACAGGCTTCTCCATACTCAGCCGCTGAAGCCTTAGGAGAGGCCGTCTTCATACCGATGCTTCAGTTAGACACTGCCTCTTATCCACCCTCGCGATATGTCCCCGAACGCGTCTCAACTCGCTATCAAGTTCGCAGATTTCCCCTGAGGACGGGGGACGGTTGAGCTGGTTGACCTATTCCAGCCTGACGGGAAATTCTACACGAACACCGTTCAGCGCATGGAGCTGACACCGATCAAGGTGCGCGGTAAAAGGCGTGCCCAAGGGGAGCGCCTCGTAGCCGCACGCCCTCCAAAGCGCTTTAAGAAGGACCGCAGTCAGAAAAAGAAGCCCGAAATACGCCGTGCCAAGGCTTCTGAGATCGAGAAGTCTATGCCACTTGAGATTCTGGAACGTATTTTTTGGCTAAGCGAAAACATCAACCTTCCTCGAGCCGGCCCTCGTCTTGGACGTCTTCTTTCTGGCCGCTCCACCCTGCGTGAGACTTTTCTCACTGCCTTCGGGCCTACCTGGGAGGTCTGGTTCGGTTGTGTTAACGGTCGCGGTGGAGGCTTTCCTGCAGTCCACAGTTATGCGGGATGGGAAGAAGACGAGGATCGGTTTGGCGGGAATCCTAGTTTCCAGGTTCGTTCACTGTGTTATCTGTCCCATTTGATAACTGACATATCTTAGACCGATCTGCTTGCATATTCATGGGCGACGATCGATATTATTCTCGATTGTTGGGACATCTGGGTTCGACGCCACGCTCGGAACCTGCCGTTCCAACACTTCCCATTATGGGGTGAGCCATTGAAGCCCAATGCCTACACGGGCTCTGGAGTCGCAGTCGGGATTAGCGACATCAAAGAATCTCGGTATTATTTCTACCATGATTACAATGCCTTCCGGAATGTTGAGCACCAGAGCAATTACTCTGGGTATCACTCGGAGCGTAACCCTAGTACTTGGATCCAAGTCCATAGGTCTACTGAAATCCCGGATGACCTGTTAACTGGCCCATGGGTTGAAGACTCTCTTCAGAAGTTATTTTGGCTTGTACAGGCCGGTGCGCGCCTATCTGCAGCTCAGACATGGGAGGTTACTAGCGAAGGGTTTCGTAATGCCATATCCGATCGACATGCTCCTAACCTTACTGTCATACGATTACTTCACATCCTTGGCGCATTCCAGGAATGGCCGGGACATGTTCAAAAAGACGAATGTCGTAGGCTTGATGCTATCGTTCCCTTCTTAAAACGGGATGGGGATACAGATTTGCGTGCTAAATACACCTACATCGAATGCCTCTTAATGAGTAACAATTGACCGGCCATTCGATAGCACCGTATGTCTAGTTCCTATCACCGGACGCCGGAACTTATTACATTCGATGTTGGACGTTTCGAAGATGCAAATTCCATGCATTGATATATCCCTAGCATCAGGCTAACACCACGGTCCTCCATTGTGGCTGCAGCTTCACCCACTCATCCGAAAAAACAACCCCTACAGCCAGGCGGCTGCAAACACCATCTTTCTCCTCCATTACCATCACCAGAAGGCACAGCTCATTTAGGTGGCGTGGGGGAAATCTAGATAGCTCCCCCTTATCCCACTGCATCCATCTCCTGCAAGAGCAGACACCAATGAGTGCGACAAGCCATTCTTTCTTCTCCCGAAACATGTCAAAAGTCAGCTGCGGAGCCATGGCCATCGTTATACCGACGGCAACTTCATCTTTCACCATAATACATCCGCTAAGTTGTCGTCGGGGCGGTATTTTGAACCACATGACCCCGAACGGCACAACCTTCAAGTACGCACAGGTGGTATTGAATACCAAACTGTTTGGTCGCCCCTCTGCGAGAGACTTGGCTTCATTCGACAGAATTTTCATTTGCTGAATAGCTCCAAGGTCATTTGCGGTTGTTGGTGGCCACCAACGAGTATCAATGTGCTCTTCTAAGTTTCGTAAAATGGCCAAAGCGGTTTCATTCTCCGAGCGGTCATGTAGTCGTTCTGTCGGGGGAATCCCGGCAGTAGATGGGGGCCAAGGGTGAGTATGGCCATCGCCCCGCGATTTCTGTTGTCCCCAGTCCCAGACTTGCCTCGTGAGCTCATTTAGCTTGTCGGCCTCCACGGTCGCTGGATCGTCGAGGATGGACGATGGCCACCAGGAAGGCGCCACCTCTTTCAGTGTCTTGAGCGCAACCCGTTTTTGCTCTGTAAGGTAATCCTCCAGAGACTGGTGTTGTTCCCTAACAGGCCTCAGCCCTTCTTGCGGATCGGAGACGTGGAAATTGACAAAGCTTGCTTTGACTTCTGATACTCTGGTGGCCAGATACGTGTCTTTGGCGATCGTCCAGTCTGTATCCCAGGTTGCCTTGCTGTCCCAGGATGCCCAGCTCCAGCTCGGCAAGTTTTCGACAAACCTCCTTGCTCCCATGAAGCCAGGTTGTGGAACCCAGCGCAAAGACTCCGTGAAGAACTCCTCTGGGTGACCGACTAAAATCGGTCGCTTTAGTTTCGTTTCCAATACATTTACTATGCCAGCGAATGCCCGTAAGACATCCTCAGGAAATGTGAGCTTCCGGGGGCTGAACTGGGCTATGACCTTCGAATAAGTATCGAACGAGTCCACACCGAAGTCCCAAGCACGACTACGGAGGTCTCGCAACTCCCAGGATTTTGCCTTCTCCCATTCTGCTTCATCCTCGTCCTGTGGCCTTTCCTGCCAGCTCTCATTGGGACAGTTTCCGTAAACTTGGCTGGCATCGAAATAGATTTTGCGTTTCGACAACGCGCTCTCCTGAAATGTCCAGGCCCTCTTGCTCCATGCTGATTCAGAGAGAGCCATATCAATCAGTGGGAGCCTAGCCTCCCCTACAGGGTTGGACATAGTCGGTAATAGGTCCCACTGTAACACTCGGTATCAGTTCTCGTCGTTCCAAATGAGCTCTATATATTTATTTTTTCGCGAGGGATAGGTAGCCTTGATGATATAATTTTGGCAACGCGATAATCCGGAATGATCGCGAAAAAAAAAGGGAGAGTGAGTCAGAGAGAGTTGGGGGCGACGGCGTTGAGAAAATGGTGCTAAGGATTACTTACGCCTCGGTTTTTGAAGCTTTGTTGACGTGGCCGGCAGGGAAGGCCGGGTAGACCAGGTGTAGGACCGTCTCCGAGAGAAACGATTGTAAGAAATGCACGATCGTATATTAGGCCCATGGCATCAATCTGCTCTGCTTTCAACTCCAAATCATCTTGCACGATACAGAAGCGATCAACCCAGAGGTATCGTTGCCCAATATCTACACATAGGTTAATAGCATCGTCTACCACTTCTGGAAGGATTGAACTGTGCAGGCTATTGGGTTCCTCCAGGCTTTTCAAGTTCTCGGAATAGAGCTGTAGCTTCAGCTTGTCCGGCGAAGCCGATGCAACACTCCAGACGTAACTTAGAGCGGCATACTTGACTTCCGTCTCGAGTAGCACGACTCGCCGCTCATGGACATCGATTAGTCGAAACCCCCGCGGGGGCTTTACTGAGCGCGGGATCCACGTGGAGCTGCACTCTTCTCCGTGCTCGTGGACACAGCGATCAAGCCACCTTGCGATCTGGCCTGTGTCCATGACCTTCCTTTCCCACGGGGTAACCTGCGAAAGATCATAGCACCAACTCTCGTAACGGAGAACGAGCTCGACGATACTAGGCTGATAAGACCACGAATCACCGCCTGCTGGGGCCGTCGCAATGCAGATCGCAAGCACACACTTCTGCAGCCAGGGCACCATGCCCTTTTCCATCGCCGTCTGCTCATCACGCACATTCCATTGATTCTTACCCGGGTCCAGTATAAAGGGTCTCCAGACGGCGATTTTGGTCACCTGGCCGTCCCCGCTCTCGTCACGGGCTCTCTGGAGAGCATCCCCGACCGCCGAGCACATGATGCATTCCCTGCGGGCGGCGAAATACTCGCCCGAGCGGAATGTCATATCTTTCAACTCGGAGTAGCCGCCTTTTCTGGACGGCGGCCAGTCCGGGTTGTGCTTGTAGCAGAACAGTACCGGGTTGACCGCCGCGTGGCTCTCGGTTCTCTCGCGGCAGAGATTGACGTGTAGGAGGTCGTCCCAGTCCTGACAGTCGCTGCATAGTTTTGGGTTGACGCGGGGTGCATAGCCGACGTCTCTGGCTTCACAGATTGTGCATTGCCTTACTGCTTGCATCTCGTCATCAATAAGGGGGTTTGTTGAGAGAATATGATGGCTTCAACTACCTCGTGAGTAGATGGGAATCGAATTTCCTAGGGGTTATCCCGCTGAGTGGGGGTGCTCGTAGCTGAACCTAGCTTACGTACCAGGTATTCGAGCTATGACACTCAGCTAGTGCTGAGAGGAGGCTGTTGCATATGCAGCTTTCCAATAGTATCATTGATAGGCATGGGGCTCGATTAGTAGGCAAATAAGTATGGACCCTACACCAGGAAAAGAGTGTACTGCTCTTTCACCCAAATAACAATTGTTTCTTTTTTCTTTCTATTTTTCTATTTGTAATACACATACACTTGCCACAAAATACTGTATATGAAGTTGGTTTTCTGTCACAGTTCGCAAAAGCGCTTTCGGTTGCTGCTCACGCTTTCCGCCATGACACTCAATATACTTATAAGTTAGTCAAAATCAGCCAAAAACATAGAACTATCATGAAAACAATATAACGAAACTACGGCCTATGGGGGGCCTTATGCCTTATGGTGTCTAGCCAAGGCTTTGCGCGAGGGAGAGAGGTCGCTCTGTTAGCAATAAATATAGTTTCCTCGGGGATGCACAGATAATAGAGAATATACAGCTATAAGTTGATAGAGCAGATACAGTTTGCACGACAGGAACACTAGGCTTTTTCTTTTTGATGAAGCCTGCTCGGTTGCGAACTTCTATTTTTTCTCAATACATTGCAGTTACTATAAGCGGCACACCAAGTGTAGTAACCGTCTTAGAGGCTAAGGTTAGTATTCCACACATGTAAGACACTATGTAACTGCTTAATCTACTTAATCTGCAACCCGAACAACTTGTTCCTCTCACTATCAGCGCGATTAACGCTACTTGATTTGTTCCGTCTGTGATACTCTGCCAACTCCGCACCACTTTCACGCTTGCAGCACCTCAGCACATTCTGGGATGCCTGGTTTAGTTTGTCCTTTACGCGCTGTGTGACAAGGGCTCTAATAGAGGGCTTAGAATGGCTTCGATTCATTAATAATCAACTATCTAGGTCTTCCACGTGTGACACGCTGACACAGCAGCTGACAACGGTTATTCAGAATTCCTCTTTGAACCGCTCCTAAACCCTATATTAGTAGAATCAACCTGATGACTAAAATCCTCAGGAGATGGATATAGAAGCCGAGGATAAAGATGAGAAGAAGTTTTAAAGATATAAACTTGTAATTGGTTGATTGAGCTACCTGCCGGACAGAACTGGGCTGTACAAAGTCGTTTAACCTTAACAGGATGCAAGATCAAAATAATATTGACTAAATTAGTCGCAAAGTGACTATGTGGAAGGTTGGCAGCAGTATTTTTCTTTTGACTCGTTACCTTATGATAAGAGTCATGAAATCACCAAAAAGCAGATCATGAGCGTAGTACCGTAGCTGCTGCCCAAAAATGCCCACGCCTCTTGTGATAGATAGAAAAACGCCGGCCGAATACGAGCACAGGTAGGGTATAGCCCATACCAGAATTTAAAGCGCAATAAATAAGAGAGCCTCCAGCCTGATAGGAAGTTGTCCGCGGGGTCACCCAGCCGTGCGATGCTGATGTAAGCTCACTCCATGCTATCGAGTTCCCCCTCTTTTCGGTCACCGTGACACTGACAAATATGTCAGCCAATTTCAATACCGCTCTATAGCGCACTCAATCTCAAACCAAAGTAAACAATACGAGTTAATAACCGTCAAATTCCGCGTTCAAACGTCTTGATCTATTGAACACTTGGCCCCAGTGACGAGGACTTTCTAGCAATGGCAGCTTTCTTCGCCTGGGGCAATGTACCTAACTCGTTCGTAGTCGCGAATGGATCCTTGCTAGACTAGTAAGAATGCTCACCCGGAACGAAAGCTGGTCGGTGTCGGTGCGGTCACTAACAACTGCCAATCAGCGAAAACCTACCGGCGGATTATGTGGGCAAGTTCAAAATGAATGAATGGAATGCCATGCAACTGAGAGCGTTCTATACGGGCCCAGACGGCTATCACTGGGCGTGGAAACCCAATAATGATTGTGAGAAGTCATGCGCGGGGTTCATTGACATTAGCGTCTACGTTCTATCGCAAGCCTCCCTTCAAAATACCTGCTAATTTACAGAGCAGGGATGGCGCGATGTCCAGGAGACATGCTGCCTCACCTCCACGCGCAGAACGTCATCGTGGGCGCCGACGGCTATGCCCACCCGGGTCGCGGGCGCCCCGTCTTCGTCGCTTTCGCCCCGGACGGCGAATGTTGGTTCATCCGCTACAGCACGAACCAGTGCCTCTGGGGCCCGGCGGAACACAAGTTCCCCTCGACGTGGAGGTCGCTGGTGGGCGACCTCGAAAGGAGCCACCCGCGGAAAGATGAGTACATAGAATTCGTCGCATTCGGCCGCCACGAGCTGTTGCTCGTCCGGTTCGAGAACGGCAATTCTCTCATGTTGCTGCCCCAGAACCAGGCGCTGCGGAGCTGCATCTCGACAGGCCTGATCCAAGAGGTCGAGACGCGACTGGCGGCGGGCTGGACCGTGGGGAACCGCACGGCCCTGTGCGAGTTCGACACGAATCGCTGGTTCATCGAGTGGAAACGGGGTACGAGCGCCGAATTTAGCTTTAATATGGGTGAAGGGGAAAGGAGCAAGCAGGACACGGAACGGGTGATGAAAGTTCTAAAGGGTGTGGGCAATGATCCTACGCTTGTTGCCAGTCATCAGAATGCTCAACTTGTAGGTACTATTCTTGCCAGGACACATTTTACGGGAACTGATTCGTCTGCGATTAGATTGAGGCACAGGGAAATCTTGCCCTGGCGATGGCTGTCAACAGAGCCTTATTTTAATGAGCGTATGTCACCTACCATGACGAGGTGTGTCATTATATGAATACTGAATAGATACCTAAACCATGACTCATGTGGAATTATTCCCTTGCTCAATTAATACGTAGATTCATGATTCTTGCCGGATGAGGTAACTATTTGGCTAGATTGAAGTAGATAGTTGACGGTTGCCAGGAACTACAGGTACGACAACTACAGTTCCCGGTGGGCCTGTAACAAGGGTTCAGGAAGGTAGTTCCTCAATCCGTGCAATAGTATAATTTTACACGCAGACGAGCTGAGGAATCTGAAGTGTGATTATCGCTGGCAGTTGAACATGCTTAAGTGAAAATCTCGGACCTAAAATCCACGGTCTTAGGTATAGTGCCTAGAAAGTAAATGTCTAGCGAAACGAGGCTAATCAGAGTATCAGAACACAGCGAAATTCCCTCGCAAAGGGCGAAGGAGTAGATCTCTACAGGTCATCTTGACAGACCATTATAGAATAGAAGACCTACCCTTTAAGCCTTCAATCCAAGACTTATTACACCCAAATCCGGAAAGTACTTATGTACTCAACAGTCACTGATGAGAAACAAGGGTTGATTCATCTGGACTATTGGTAAAGCGTTCCCAGATGATAGCTCAAATAGATGTATTCTTCTCGATACAGCAGAATCTGCGGAACCAAGTTTCCCGCAGACACAACAATATTCATGTTGTGAATAAGCCTTGGGCTAAATGCTACCACGCCATGGTTATTGTGTTTGTACAATATGAAGTTCTTAGGCTTAGTTCTGATCCTCTAAATGGCCTCACTTCTCTCGCTAGGTATTTCCTCTTCAGGCCAGTGTCTAAGACCTTCGCTTAGGACTTGCCAATACGCCCTAAGACCTTCGGTTACCTTATTAAACTACCCGAAATATCGGGTATCATAGACTGTTCAGCTTATGGAACTGGTGCACGTGCGACAATGGCACACCGGGGGGGTTGGGCACAAGTCGTCAAGCATTTGCTCAAAGTCTTCTTCAACGTTATCACCTCTCTCCCATAGACTCGTTTTATACTCTTCGACATCTTCCAATGTCCGCACGCCTGTGGGTTCAAGCTCACGTATAAATTCCATTACGGGGAAATCAGGCTTGTATTTCACATGAAAATTGCCATTGTCTTCCTCCTCGCAATGATAACGTTGGCGAATCCGTCGCTGTATGGCGAACGGTGGGGGTGAACTGCCTTGGGTAAAATGGGAGTTTGATGCAGCGATGCCTGGGTGCAACTTGGGGAGATTGACCACAACATCTACGGGTGGTTGACAGTTCTCTTGAATTCGCATCTGTCTGTGAGATGCGATGGCCGCAGAGATATGTCGCAGCGTCGTGCGTTCTTTGACAACAGACCATGAAGATGTGTCGTCGTGATCTAGCCAGATGTGGAGACTGCGAAGTTGTTGGAGCCGGAAGATAGCTGGCCAAAGAGACACCCACAAGGTAGGTACTTTTGAGGTCTCAGTTATTCGTTGTCCGGCTACTGAAATTAGGTTCTCATCTTCTAACTCTTCATAGAAAGCCACAGGGAGACGAAAGGTAAGGTTGAGTTGGCGAATGTTATTGGGACATGTGAATGTCCAGGGGTTGCACGGAATGTTTGAAAAATTATCATGCAGGTCACATCTTGACAGTAAGAGCCCCAAGGCATCCAGATCCGTGACGTTGATGACCGCCATCTCCGTAATCATGTCGGAGACATCGAGGAACCTGCAGAGGCGAGGAAGTTGTAAACCAAGAACGGCCATGACGGAATTATGGTACTTACACCCGCTTGCACAGGAAAATAACATGGTGACGACGTTCGTGAGAGGTTTCTTCGCATTGCCAATGTGGTCCCCACGAATATCGTAGGCGACTAGCCCATCTAATGGTACTTTGCGGTGGCCGTTCACTGTCTGTTTGAGGGTACCGCTCACGACCATCATGACGGTCATCCCCGAAATTAGGTTCAAGACATACTGACAGGCGAAGCTTTCCCTGCAATAAAAATAAGTGAACTTGACTGGGTATGATACTAGCATTGTCGTAGATGGCGCGACGAATCTCTAAAGGCGCAGATAGCAGCCTACTTTCTCTCTGCGGGTGCATATCGATCATTGGCATGTTTCTTGGCAACTGGAAAGACGTTTTAGTTAAATTCCGGGCAACTTTGCTATGAGGACATATGGGCACACTCAATAAAACACGTAGGAGGTTCGCTACCTACCGTCTCCTCTCTTAAATGATGGTTTGCCAAGATATCAACGCCGCCCCGGCCACAGCACATCAGAACCAACATACCTGTAGTTGGAGGAATTTTATCCCAGTCACCAGAGCTGATTGGTCTCACATAACTACTATAGATACCAGCGTTTATATGTAGGGGCCAGCCGACTCACAGCCTTGCTACGCTGGATTAACCATATTCCCTGCTCTAGAACTACCTTGCTACCAACAACACAAAGGTACCCAGATATATTGCTCTCATAGGTTATCGCTAAGAACGCCAAGCCAACAGCTATTCTGGGATCCTCTGCCATCTTGTCACAGCTTTCCCCCAGTCACCCTGCCATAATGGAGCGTTCTGTTTTGTATAGATGAATACCCCGGTTTTTGTTAGGTAGAATTCTTCACTGTAAATGGGGATGACGTTGGTGAATATATAATTCTCTCACATTTATCAAAATTGAATTGAGATCACGGATACTGACGACCCTTGAATTTCCATCGACTTGTGATTATATCGCACTTCAATCTTCTTCGGTATGGCTATCACTTTAGTGTAATTTCTATAATTGGCTTGCTCGGTGGTCGTTACCAGCAGCCAGGAAGTCCTGGATCTGGGCAACCTCGATCAGTACAATGGGAAACTAGTATATTTAATTCCACTATGGAAATGAGGCGGTATCCCTTAATTTTGACAATTTCCAGAGCGATCTCCCCCCTCTGAGCGGCAGCGTAGTCTGGCTCTCCGGTTCGGATTCCGAGGACTACGACGTCGTGCTTTCGAGCGACACTCGGAGCAAAGTCCAAGGCGTCCTCGAGGGCTGCGGGGATATTATGGATGATAAGTGCTTCCAAGACGTACGCAATGTCCTCAGACAATCAGAGCTGCAACTCGACAGCAAATTAGACCGTCGTCATTTCGGCAATTTACTGTCCAAGACCTTCGTTAAAGGCGGCGCGGGGGCCCTCTATGCGTACGTCGCTTCCATACTCACGAGCCCATGGAGAAACAAGCACGCCGATGAAGAGTTTGCGCAGCAGTTCTTGCCTCATCCCCAAGTAGGAGCCGCCACCATGTTTGCCACGGCCACCAACGTTGTGATCTCCGCTGAGGGACAGGCCGTGGCTACTGTCACGCCAACGCCAGATCCTACAAGTCTCCAGGGGTAAGTAATTTCCTTAGTGTCGGTATTCATGAATGGCCATGCCTCATGTGTATAATACGGGGGACTATCTGCAACTTTTGTTCATGTTTCTACCCCATGTTCCCTAGCTCCCAGATACCTTCCGTCACAGCCATAACCTCGGCCCATGATGCGTTTGTCACTGGAAACCTCGTGGCCATTTTAGACCAAGGTCTCACCTCACGTCTTGATGAAATCATGCGTCGGGTGAAAGATTGCGAGGATGGCCGACAGTTCGACGCTAGTAGTAAAACAGATGCTCCGCCCATGGTGTGAGCACTGCCCAGGGAGGAGGGCTTCACCCACGCATTCCCTGGTATTTAGGCTCCAGTATTTAGCTTGCAATATAAATCAATTGAGGGACAGTTTGATCATAAAGAGAAAAAGTATATTGATTAATTGAGAGGTTTTTTTTTCCGTATATGTACTATTATTATAAATGCGCCTATAGGTATTAAAATAAAAGAAATTAAATACTATGTTTTTACCCCTATAACCCTTTTTATGTAATTAATACCTATTTTTACTTACTATTTTAATTTTTTTTAGTTAAAATAATAACTGCTTTTTAGCTTATTTTAATTATTTAAATTTAGTATAAAAAGCTAATAATAATTGTATTAGTTAAAACCTTTTTTTTTTAGCTTTTTTTAATAAGCTGCCTTTTTTTATTTAGTTTTATTAAATTATTTCTTTTTCTTTTAATTTTTTGTAGTACTAATATTTATTAAGCTTTTTTTAAAGCTATTATATTTATTTTATATTAATTTTAGCTTTTTTAGCTATTTAAATATAAAAATATAAAGTATTAAACTAAGTTAATTTAATGTTTTTTAAACTATTTATATAAAATTTAAATTTAATTATTTATAAATTATTTAGTTTTTTATATATTATAATAATTTTTTTTAAAGTTAAAATATAATATATTATTAAAAGTATTATTTTTTATATATTTTAAAATATATATATTAAAATAAAGCTTTTTATAATATAATATTTTAATTAAAAATTATAAAATTAGTTTTTATAGTATTATTAAGTTTATTAATTATACTAATATAAACTTTAAAAGCTTAAATTTAGTTTTTTTAGCTTTTAAAGTTTTACTTTTTTTAAGTTTAATTATAACGTTTTTTATAGTAATATTAATAAGCTTATTAGTTTAAATTATAATTTTAATATATTTAGTTAGTTTTAAAGAAAATTATTATATTTTATATATAGTTTTATATTTAAAGTTTTTAGCTTTACTAATAGTATTTAAAAGCTTATAAAACAGCTATTAAATATTTAAAACATTTAAAAAACTATAGTTTTAATTATTTTATTATAATAGTATTAATAAATATATTATATAAATAAAAAAATTAATAACTTATTAATTAAACTATATTTAAATAGTAATTAAAATATTTATATTTTTAATTATAATATTATTATTTTTTAATATATTAATAAAGTAAATAACTAATTTTTTAAAATTTATTATAATTATAGTTTAATAATTACTTTAAATATAGTAATTAAAAATAATAAATTTGTCGGGACAGTATTACTGTGTTGGTTGCAACGCAATTCGCACGGAGCGATTTTGTACGAAAGGAGCTTAAAAGGAGCGCTTCCCGCTCCTTTGTTGTACGACTGTTTTTCCTCCTTTCTTCTCCGTGGCATAGTATTTAAATAGATTTATATCTACCACTTTTGGCGGGTCAACGCACCCGCGTACAACTCCGTTCAAACAAAATTAGAGTTTTTAAAATTAAAAGTCTTTTATTATTTTTTTGTTTTACTTTTTATTTTAGTAACCTTTTTTATTTAAAGCTTTTATAAACTATTTAAACTTTTTTTTAATTTTTATTATAGTTTATTTTAATTTTTTTTTTAAATAAGGTTTTAAAATACATTTTAAAATAGCTTTATAGTTTTTTAAAAAAAACTACTTTTTTTTATTTATTTAAAGTATTATATTAATTATATATATAATTACTTTTTAAATTTAATAATTATTATTTTATTATTTTTTTAAATTAATAAACTTATTAAATAAGCTAATATTAACTTAAATAAAGTTATTTAGTAAGCTTATATTTATATTTATATAAAGTTAATTAAATAATAATATAATTACTTTTTTAAAGCTGTAAATTTGTTAAATTAAATAATTATATATTATAATATTTATTAAAACTAAAAAAAAAATATAAAGTTATTATTATTTATTATATTTATATTTATTAAAAGTTAATTTAATTATTTAATAGTTATGCTTTTTTTATAATTTTTTTATTTTAAATTGTAGTATTTATAACTTTAATTATTATAAACCTTTTATTTTATAATTAATTAAACATTTTTTAAATACTTATTAATTCTTTTATATTTTATTAGCTTAATAGTTTTATATTATAGTCGTATTTTTAAAAAGGTTATAAACGGGTTATAAAATATATATTTAAACATTATAATTATAACAAACTTGTAGTTTTAATTATTAATTTATTATAAAAAAAAAAAGAAGTACGTGTTTAAACGAAGTTGTACGCGGGTGCGCTAACCCGCCAAAAGTAGTGAATATAAATCTATTTAAATATTATACTACGGAGAAAAAAGAAGGAAAAACAGTCGTATAATAAAGAAGCGGGAAGCGCTCCTTTTAAGCTCCTTTCGTACAAAATCGCTTCGTGCGAATAGCGTTGCAATTAACATAGTAATACTGTTCCAACATACGTTTTATTAAATAACAAGTATATAATTTTGCCTAAATTTTACTTTTAAATAATTAAAATATAAAACGTAATATACAAAAAAAGTTTAAATTAACTATTATTTAAACTTATTAATAAAAAAGAATTAAAAAAATATAAAGCTTTTTTTATAATATTAATAATTATTACGTATTAATAACTTTTATTTTTTATTTTTTAATAGTAATTTAAAATAACGTAGCTATAATTCTTTTTTTTTAATTACTTAGTTACGTTTGTAAAAAAGTATTTTTTATAATTAAAATTAGAAAAAATAAACTTAAATACTTTTTTAATAATAATGCTTTTTAATACTGTTTTTTTAAAAATATAATTTAATAATACTAAAATTTTAAAAATAATTAGTTTTTCTTGCTTTTTATACTTTAAAAATATATTAATTAATAAAAGTATATAGTTATTAACTTAAATAACTAGCTTATTTTATAATTAAAAGAATATTATTTATTAAAATATATATTTTATATTAATATTAGTATTTAAAAGGTTTTAAGTTTTAAATAATTACTTTATAACGTTTTATTTTTACTAATATAAATACTTTTTTATATTTCTTTTATTTAGCTTATTTAGGAAGCCTATAATAACTAGTATAATAATAAACGTTATTATAATCATTATATTTTTTTTAGTTTTTAATTACTAAAGCATTATTATAAATAATAAAGTAAAGTAATACAAATAAGCTTTAAAGTACAAATATAAATAAATATAAAAAGTAAGTATTTTTAGTATTTAAAACTAAAAAAAAAAAAGTTTAAAAAAAGTAAAAAAAAGTATAAAAATTAGTTTAATTAAAGTAAATTAAATGAAAAAAAAAAAAAAAAAATACAAAGTTCGTTTTTAAAATAAATTAAATAGTTTAAATAATATAAATAAAAGTAATAAGTAATGCTTAATATATTATATAACGTTAATTAGTTTATTTTTTTTACTTAGTGTTGCACTTTTTAATAGTTTTTTTATATTTTACTTTTTAACTTTTTTTTTATTTTTTTTAATTAAATTCGCTTTAATTAAAAAAAACTTTAATTAAAATCCTTATAATTTAATAAGTAGTAATAATAATTTAAATATAAAAATTATTATTAATAAGTTATTATATATTATTTTTAGTAAATAATATAGTTTTAGTTTGTTTTCCTAATTTTTTAACTATATTACTTAAATATATTACTACTTTTTTAATTTTTAAACTTTTTTTTTATTACTTTTTTTATATTTAGCTATACTATTATATAGTAATTATTTATTTACTATTTTTCTTTTTACTTTTAAATATTTTTTACCTTTTTTTATTATATTTTTAAAAGTTTTAAAAAAAAAAGTTAAAAAAAATAAGAAAATACTAGTGCTACTTTGTAATAAAGTAATTTACTATATTTATAAACCGGTTACTCCTTTATTTACAACTTTTAAACTAGTTTTAATATTTATATAGTTTTTTAATAGCTTATTAAACATTAATATTAATATTATTTAAGTTAATTTTATTAGATTTTTAAAAATAGAAAAACTGCTTTTTAATACTACTTTAAAAAAAGTAATTACTTTAAATTTAAAGGCTTTCTTTTAATTATTAGCTTATTAATTTATTTAACTTTTTAATAACTTTAAAATCGAAATTTTTAATAATATTGCAGAAAAGTACTTTATTTATTAGCGTATTACTTTAAACTTTTTTAAAACTAGTTATTTAAACAATAAAATAATAAGCTGTTTAAACAACTTAATTAAAAAGATATTTAAACGCCTTTTATATATTAAAGCAAAACAAAATAGCTTTTAAAATAAATATATTTTTTAAATTATAATAAACTTTTATTATTTTACAAGCTTATTAATTTACTTTATTAAAACTTTTAATATTATTTTTTATAAACGTTATAAGTAATTATTTAAAGAAAGCAACTTTAATACTTATATTATAATATACTTTTTTTTCTTTTATTATTTGTACTTTTAATATAAAACTATAATATGTTTTAATTACTTGTTTGTTATTTAAAAAAAAAACTATATATTTTGTAATTTTAATATACTAATTATAATTTATTTTTAAAATAAAAACAAAATAAAATTTATTAAAAAAAATATAACAAAAATTAATTTACTTTTTATTTTTGTTTTTAATAGCTTAAAGTTAATTTAATTAGTAAAACAACAATATAAATAAAAGTAATAAAAAAAAAAAAAAGCGGTTTTTTTAAGTATTTTTACGTTTTAATAAAGTTTTTTAAAATTAAATATTAAAAAAAAAATAAAGATTTAATTAATTACTTATATTATTTTGCATTAAATAACTCGTTAAATTATTTTAGTTATATTTACTAAATATATTCTAATTTATTATTTTTTATATTTTAAATATATTATTTTTTATTAGTTAAATTAACTTTTGTATTTTTTTAACTTACTTTTTATTTATTATATTTTAACTTTCTAAGCTTATAAAAAGCTTTTTTTAATTATATAATAGTTATATAAAATAATATATATATTTTCTTTTTAGTATTTCTTTTCTTATTTTTTTTTTTTTTACTTTTTAAAGTTATTTTTATTAACTTATTTTTTTTTTTTATATTTTTTTCCTTTATTATTACTTTATTTTATATTCTTTTTAAGGTAAAAAAGATAATTTAATTACTTTTTTACTTTAAAAGTTTTTATTATCCGATTTTAAATTATTTTAAATATTTTTTCCGTAGTAACACTTTATTATAAATGCTTTACCTTTTTTCCTAATTTAAGCAAGTATAAAATGCTTTTTTTTTAAGCGAGTTCTTTAGTATTTTAAGTAATAAAGTAGATTTAATCCGTAAAATATTTAGTATATTTTTTAATAATGTTTTTATAAGTAGTTTTAATAAATGTAATAAATCGCTTTTTTATTGTTGCGTTTTAGTAATTTAAAGAAATATTTTAAATATTTCGTTAATTATTTTTTAAAAGGCTTTATATATAGTATAGCTTTTAATTAAAGTATTTCCTTTATATTTAAGAATTATATTTTAGTTTAATTAATAAGTAGTAATATTAATTAGTATTAGTAAAAAAAAAAATTTAATATTTTTATTATAGTTTTTAAAATTGAGCATTTTAAGCCGTCCTTTTATAAAAAGCTTTTTTAGTTTTTATAAGTAATATAAGGGCTATTAATAAAAGCTTCGCGTTTTTTTTGTTTATAAAAGTAGTATTGTTTTTTAAAAAGCGTAATTGTTTAAACGGAAATTCGTACGACATTTCGTACGCAGGTACGCTAACCCGCTAAAAATGGTAAACATAAATCTATTTAAATACTATGCTACGGAGAAAAAAAAAGGAAAAACAGTCGTACAATAAAAAAGCGGGAAGCGCTCCTTTTAAAAAGTAAAGGACTAATTCGTACTAAATTACTCCGTGCGAATTACGTTGCAACTAACATAGTAATACTGTTCCGATAATAATACTACTTTTAATAATTGTTAATATTTATTAATAAACTAACTATAATATAATATATAATGTATTATTTTTATAATTAGCTTATAATTAGTATTATAGTTTTTAAAGCAATATTTTATTAAAAAAGCTTTTAAAACGTATAAATGTTTATTAAAAATTAGTTTTATAAAAAAAAAATGTTTGTTTAACAAAGTTATTAGTTAAAAAAAAAGGGAAAAAAAAAAAAGCAATAATTATACTACTATATTTAAATAAAATCCGGAGTTTAAAGTTATTTTAAAGTACTATTTAGCTTTTTTATATTTGTTTTAAATATTTTCTTTTAGTTTTTTATAAAAAATCCTTTAATTAAAAACTTTTTGTAATAATTATATTTTTTATATATTTTTTATTGTTATTAATTTGCTAATTTTTAGTTTTTTTTAGTTTTGTAAATAAGTTCGAAGTTGCAGCATTTAATACCCTTTTAAATAACGGACCTTTATTACGTTTAAAAAGCAATCTTATTTTTTTCTCGGGATTTAAGCTATTATTTATATAATTACTTAATTCCTTATTTTTTTAATTTAAATTATAGTTAATAAGTGGCTTTTTAGTAGTTTAAACGTTTTAATTAAAGTTTATAAAGCTTTAATACTTTTTTTTGTTTTTTATAAATACTTTTAATTTTTTAACTAAGAATATTTTTTAGTATTTTATTTTTATAAAGTTTTTAAGTATATATTGTCCGAAATTAAAAGTTTTTTTAATTTTATAAAGTTTTATTTACTTATATTAAAGTTTTTTACTATTAAATTTATTAAAAAATAATGCAATATTGTAAAGCAAAATAAAAGCTTTAAAAATTAAAAGTAATTATATTTTATAATCGTTTTTACGGCCTTTTTTTTTAGTTATAACTTTTTTTTTCTTTATAATTTATTGCTTTATAAAAGTAACGTTTTGATTATAACGTTTTAATTATTTAGCTTTTATTACTAATAGGTTTTTTTAGCTACTAATGTTTTTTTAATGTAATATATACCACGTAAAAATTATATTTTTAATAAGCAAAATTAGTAACTTTTTATAAACTAGTTTATATAAGCTATAACTAAAATGCTAAACTAAAGTCCGGTTAGTTTATATTATTAAGTTTAAAAAATTAGTTTACTTTTTACTTTTTTTACTAATTAGTTTTATAAAGCCTTTTTTAATTAGTTAATAATTATTTTTTATAAAGCTTTACGTTTATAAATAATATATTAATTTATAATTTAGTTAATACTTTAATTATTTAATAGCTTTTTTAACTTTGTTAAAAAATTTGGATTTATTATTATACTTAATTTTAATAAGTATTTTGTATTAATATACTATTTTTTTTTTAAAAACCTTAAAATAACTAATAAATTGTATATTTATAATAGTTTAGCTTTTAATTATATAGTTGTTTTGTATTTTACTTTAACAATTGTAATAAATTTATTATATATAAGCATTATTTAAACATTAATTACTTAAAAAACTAAAAAGTTTAAAAAATAATTAAAATTATATTGTTTGAATTTTTTGCTATTTTATAATTACTAATACTTAAAATATACTTTAATTACCTTGTTTATATTAATATATATACTTTTTTAAAAGTATTTAGTTATTATTTTATATTTTATTATTACTTGTTTTTTGTAAGCAAAACTTTAATAATTTTCTTATATAATTTTCCTTTTTAAAGCTTTATTATTTATTACTTTTTTTAAAAGGTTGTGCTTTTTGTTTCTTTTTTTTAAAAGAGTTTTTTACTAACGAAAAACTTTAAAACGTTTTTTTTAAAAGCTTTTCTTTGCTTTACGGTTCGGCAATAATTAGGGTATTTAGTTGTAGTAAAAAACTTTGCGATTTTAAAACTATTTTTTGTTTAGTTTTAATTAAAGTTTAAAATTGAATTTTTTTATAGTTATTTTAAATTTATAAACTATTATTAAAAAATTTTAAGTATTTTTTGTATTTCTAAAGCTTTATGTATTATAAATACATTAATAACTATTAAATATAGTTAAAAATTAATAAAATCTTTTATATTCTTTTTTTATTTGTTGTTTAATTTATTTAATAGCTTTAATAATTTTTATAAAAAGTTATTAACTATAGTATATTTTTTTTTAAAATATAATATAATTTAAAATTAAACAATTTAATATACGTAACTTATTTAATTAATTAAATATTTAGTAGTACTAAAAAGCTATTATTAAATTATATTATTAAAACTTTTATATTAGTTTTTAAATAAAAGTATATTTTATATAAGTAGTTTTAAAGCTTTTTTAAAGCTTTAATTACTTTTAAATACTTATATTTTATATTATTATAAATTAACTTTATATTTTTTTAAATATTAAATTTATAATAAGTTAGTTTAATTAGCTTTTTTATTTTTTAATATAATATTACTTTTTAATTAAGTTTTAATATATTAATTTTAAGTTATATAAAACTACTTTTACAGTTAATTATAATAAAGAGTAATAAAGCAATTAAAGTTTATTTAAACAAGTTTGTAGCTTTTTTTTATTTTTTGTTTTACTAAAGTTTTTTTTTTTTTTTAATTAAAATATATAAAAAGTTTATAATTAAAACGTACTTTTGTATTTAAATATAATAATATACTATAATACTAAAAAATGCTTATACTTTTTTTAAGTTTTTATAAAAAAGCTATTTTAAAATTTTAATAATTTTTTATTTTAATAGCTTTTTTTTATTAATCTCGTATATAAACTTTATTATTTTTATTAAATATTTATATTAATTACTTTTAATACTACTAATAGTTAAACTAGAAAGTTTAAAGTTAATTAGTATTATATTTAAGTTTTTTAAGTATTTAAAAATATATTATTTAATTTTTAAAACAACTTTTCGGTTTTTATACGTAATATTAAGTTTTTTAATAACAATATTATTAAAAAAAGGTTTATATTTAATAAGTAAAATATTATATAGTACTTCAAAAAGCACTTTTAAAAACTAAGCTACTAAGTTTATAGCTTTTTTAAAAAGCATGGTTATTTATAAAGCTTTAATAAGTATTACAAACATAATTATTGTTTTATTAAATATTAATAAAAGCATTTAATTATATTTAAAAAACAAATTAATATTTATTAATATTTTATATATAGTGTATTTTTTTAAAAATTCATTACAACTTTAAAGTAAATTAGTATTTTTAATTATAATTTTATTTAATTTAATTGCTAAGTTAATTAAATAAACACTTTTATTTTTTTTTTTAATAAAAAACTAAATATTATAGTAAAACGAATAAGCTTTTTTTAATATACTGTTTTTTAGTTTTATTTTTAAAACGTTTATAATTAGCTTTTTAAAAAGCTTTAAAATAAAAAAGCTTTTAATTTATTACGTTTTATAAAAAACTGTTTTAATTTTATAAAAAAGTAATATTTCGTTTTTAACTTTGCTAATTTTTAAAAAGTTTTAAGTTAATTATAGCTTTTTTTTTTAAATAAGTATTTTAATTAATAATGTTTTTTTAGTTTTATAAGCTGTAAGTTTAATAAGTTGTTTTATAATTTTAAATACGTTTTTTTGTTATTTTAATGCTTTTTAGCTTTTTAGCAAATTTAAAAAGTAAGTTAGTATATATTTTATTTTTAGTTAATTATTTTAAGTTTTTAAAGTTTTTTAAAGTTTTTATTAGTTTTGCATTCTTTTAATTATACGTGTTTAAAAACGTAGTTTTATTAAAAAAAATATTATTTTTAAATTAAACTTTATTTACTTTGTTTTTATATATAATATTAATTTAAGTAACTTTTTAAAACGTTTTTGTAAGCTTTTAGCTTATTTTCTTTTCCGTATAATTGTGTTTGGTTTTGTTGTAATAATTATTTAAAAAAAAATTTTATAGTTTTTTTTTTTATTATTTTTTATTTAGTACAGCTTTTAATACTATATTTTACTACTTTTATAATTTTTTTATTAAAGCTTTTTTTAATTACAATATAAATAACTTAGTAAAGTTATTTAATAAGTTTTATATATTATTTAATATAAATATTACTTTGATTTTCTTATTATTTTATATTTTTAAATTTTTATATAATTTTTAATTAGAATTTTTATTATATAAATTAATATTTTCTTATTATTTATATTTACTTTTAAAGTATTTTTAAAAAAAATTTTATTAATTAAAGTATTTTTTTTAATATTTATATTTTATATTAGTTAAAAAAGTATAATAATTAGTATTATTAATATTAATATAATTTAAAGCTAATTCGGGCTAAAATATATTAAAATTATTATATATATTTTCTTTTATTTTTTTATTGCATTATATATTAATAGTTTTTTAAAACTTAATATAATTATATATTATATTTTTTATATACTTTATATATACTTTATTACTATTATTTATATAGTTTTTCAAACAAGTAATAATTAGTTTTTTAATAACGCTTTTTTTTTTATAAATTTATTAAGCTTATAATTTTAACCTTTATTATTTATAGTAAATAATACTAAAAAAATTACTTTATATTTATTAAAAATTATACTAATTATTATATAGTTATTTTAAAAATATAAAAATATTTAGCTTTTTGTAATAAAGTTTATTTTAAAAAGTAATAAATAAGTAATATTTTTTTTTTTAACTATAAACAAAAGTAAGCTAATTTTTTTACTAGTAATTTAAATTTTTGTTTTTATACACTTTTTTATACAAAAATCTCCATTTTTATTATAATAACCTTTTTATTTTAAAATGCTTAACTTTATTAAAAACTTATATTTAATTATAAAGTTATTTATAATAAATGTTATTTAAGTTTTAAAGTTAACGATTTTAATAATAAGTTTATTATAACCGTTTTTTATTATTATTACTATTAAACGTAATAAAGCTTTAATATAATTAAACGGGTTGTTTAATTTTTTAATAATAAATAATATAAAAGTAAAACAAGTAATAAAGGGAAATAAGCTAGTTATTTGTATAATTAGTACTTTTATTACTTTATTATTATTTTTTTTTGTATTTACTTTCCGTTTTTTTTTTATAAAAACTTATAAATAACTGTTAAATAATTATTAATTAAAATTAATTGTGTTTTTTTTTAGTACTAATATTCAGCTTTTTTTTTTTAAAATAGTTTAAGTAATTTATATTATAATAAATATTATTTTTTTTTATTAAAACTTTAGTGTTTTAATTAACTAAAACGCTTTAATTTATAATACGTATTTACGTACTATATTATTATATAATTTAGTAAACTTAACGTACAATAAAAAAAAACTTTATTATATAACGTAAAATTTAACTTTCTTTTTTTTTTTTAAAAAATAAATAAATAGTAATACTAATAATATTTTTATTTTAGCGCCGCATTTAGCGTTAAACATATAAACTTACTTTATATATTACTAAACCAATATTAATTAGTAAATTATATTATATGTAATATAATTATAAATTAATAAAAAATAAAAATAAGTTAATTTTAAATATAACGGAATTTTTATATTAAGCTTTTAAAACTATTATATAATTGTATTTTAAAACTAATTATACAATAAATAATAAAAAAATTAGTTTTTTTTCGCGCGATTATAATAACCTTTTTAATTAACAAAAAGCTTTTATAAAACTAAAAAAAAATAATAAGTAATTTTATTACTAATAACTTATTTATTATATATATTATATTTAAATATATATATTAATTAAAATATTATTAATTAAACTATTATATAAAACTAAATAGTAACTTTTTATATATACTTTTTTTATATATAAATTTATTATATATAATAACTAACTAAACTACTAATAATTTAATAAAGCTAAATACTTAAAAATAATAACTTATAAATAAGTATATTAATTAAAAAATTAGAATTTTAATTAATATTATATAATAATATATTAATTTTAATATATATAATAAAAAACTTTTTAATTTTAAAAGTATAATAATAAATAAAATTAATTTATATATTATATATTATATAAATAAATATTAAAATAATATATATATATTAATATAATTTTAAATAATATATATAAATAACTTTAAAAAATAATAAAATACTAACTTTTAAATATTTAATTATATAATATACTAATTATTTTTAAAAATTCTAAAAAAAAATAAAGTATAACTTAAAAATATAATTAATTATTTTGTATAATTAATATAAATCCTTTAAAAAGAATATATTTTTAATTAATTAAACTAAAAATAATTAAATATTTATATAATAAATTAATTAACTTTTAATTTTTTTACTTTAAATTTATAGCTTTATAAAACATTTAAATTATAAATATATATAATATTTAAATTAAAAATATAAAAAACACTTTATTTTTATATATTAAATATTTTACTTATAATTAAATAATAACTTATAATAAAATATATATAATAACTAATTATATAAAAACTTTTAATATAATTAAAATATAAACTAAACTTTTAACTAATTTTAAAATACTTTATTTTTTATAATCTTTTAAAACTTATATAATAGTTATTTATTTTATATATAACGTTTAATTTATTAAATATTAATATTTATATTAACTTTTTATTAATATATAAAATATAAAATAGGATTATACTTTTAAATAAATATATAGTTTTTTAAAAAACTTAAAAAAAAAAAAAAAAACTATTTTAAAAAACCTTATAATTTATTATATAATAAAGTAAAACTATTTATTAATATATATTAAAAACTTAAAATTATAAAAAACTAATATTATATAGTATTTCTAATTATTTTTAAAAATTATATAGAAAATTACTTTATTTATAATATTAGTTTTAATTATATATAAAAAAAAATTTATTATATAATAAATATATATTTTAATATAAATATAAACTATAATTACTATTAAATAAACTAAATAATAATTATATTTATATATATATAAAAAAAAAATTCTAATAAATTTTTATATAAAATATTAAAATTAATAATTAATAAACTAATAAAAGTATAATATATATTTAATATAAACTATTAAAACGAAATTTAGTTAAATACAATAGTAATACAAACGTGCTAAAGTATTTCTAAGCTTATTATTATATTAGTACTTTAAAAACTAATATACAAAAATTTCTTTATAAACTTTTATATATACTTTTAAATTATAACTAATAATTAAAGAAAATCCTTTATATAATAAGTAAAAAATACTTATTATATTAATTAACAGTATATAACGTACCACACGGGTCAGCTATATATACAGGTTAGCTGCGCACTAACTTAGATTTTTATACGCACTTTTATTTTTTTTACATTTTTTAACAACTAAATATATTTAACTCGTATGAAAAAAATAATATACAGCTTATATTACAAGCTTTACAGCAAAACTAAAAACTTTCCGTTTAAAACGCTATAAAAATATATAATATTCCTAAATTTACCCTTTGTACGCAACGCTATAAAATTGCATTATAAAGTATAATACACTTATTTTTATACTAATTAACAAAATATAAAAAAGAATTAATTATATAATATATTTTTAACTTAAATACGTAAGCATTTTTGCTAAAGTTAGTTAATATTAAAAATATAGCTAATTTACTACTATATATATATAACGCATCTCTAATTAGTATTAATTAAGCTTTAATTTTTATATAATAATAATTTAACATTTATATATACTTTAATTATTAAATTAATTATTAAAAAGTTTTATATAAAAATCCTAATATATATTAAATATAGTTTACTTTTATATAAAATATAATTACTACTTATAATATTTTAAAAGAAAATATTTATAACTTTAATAAAATAAGCTTTATAATAAGCAAAATATTATTTAAAATAATTATTATATTATTTAACTAATATAAAAAACTAAAATTTATATAATAAAATAATTAAAAATAATTAATAATTATTTAAGCTATTTTTTTATATAAATATATAATATTACTATATATTATTTTAATAAAGCTTATTTATTTATTATTTTAATATTTTAATATTAACTTACTATATAAATAAAGAATTACTATTATAATTAATAGCTAAACTATAAATAAAAAAAGTTTAAATTAAATAAAATATTTTAATTAATATATAACTTATTATACAAAAAGTATTTACTACTTTTTAATTTTAAATAGTTATAAAAACTATTATTTAGTTAATTTTAAAACCTATATTAAAAATTATAAAATTATTATACTTTATATACTTATATATTTATTATACAAGCTTTAGCTTTTTAATATTAGTTATTTTAGCTTTTTAAAACAGGCGTATAATAAAATAATTAATAAACTTGTATAATTAAATATTATATACGTTAATAAGGTTAGTTTTTTTAATACATTTTATTAAGTATTTAAAGCTTTAATAACTAAAAGCAATATTTAAAAAAGGTTTAAAAGTACTAGCCTTGTTTTATACAACTTAAAATATATTATTTTTTAGCTTATAATAAAAAAACCTATTAAAACACTATTAGGATTGTTTTATAAGCTTTGTATAAAACTTAGTAATTAAAAATTAAAAACTTTATATAATAAAAAAAACGCCGAATAATAAGCCTAGTTTATTAAAAATAAAGTTATATAGTATTAAAATAGCTTTTTAATAACTATTTTAAGTATAATTAATTTAATTACAAAAAAAACAAGCATATTAAAGCACTAAGTTATACTACTATAAACTAAAATAACTAAGTTTTATAAAGCAAACTATAAACTAAGCTAATATTACTATATAAAAAACAAACGTTTCTAAGTTAAAAAATTACTTACTATATAAAAAAATCAAAATTAAAAAGCTAAAAAAGCTATTAAAAAATAAATAATTAAAGAAGTATAAATAAGTAGTTATTATATAAAAAGTAGCACTGTATAAAAAAAATACTATAGAATTTGCGGCAAACCTAAACATAATGCGCGTATATATTAAAACAAAGTAGAAATATTTAATAAAAGTAAATTCAAATAATACGAATTGATTTTTTATATTATAGTTAAGTTATTTTAATTTTGCGTACAAAAGTCCAAAAAAGTGCGCAGCTAACCTGTGTGCGCAACTAACCCGTGTAGTACGTTATAAAGGAATTATATAAACTATTATATAAAGTTTTTTTTAAAAAATATTAATAAAAAGTAATTTAAATAATAAAACCAATAAAGCATTACTTTTTTAAGCTTTTATATAAATAAAAAATACTTTATATATTATAAAAAAAAATACTAATTAACTAAATATACTTTAAAAAAAAAAGCTTATATAAAAAACTAATATATTACTTTATATAAAATTTATTTTAAATAAACTTTTTTATTTACTAAATTTTTAATATATTTAACAAAGTATAAAAAATACTTTAAATTAAAAAAGGAAAAAAATTACTTTAATTATAAATATAAAAAAGCAATTATTTAATTTTTAATAAATAATATATTTATATATTATATAATAAAAGAAAATATTTAAAATTATATAATAATAAAGTTATTAAATTAATTTTTACTTTATAATTATTATTATATAAAATACTAAGAAAAACTATAAAATATAAATATATTAAGTTTTTTAATAATTAGTAAAGCTTAATTAAAAGTATATATAAAGTTATACTTTTATATAAAAATTAATTAAACTTTAAATACAGTAAAAATCAGTTTTAAAAATAATAATACTTATAAATTAATTAGTATAATATAACTTATAAATAACTTTAGTATAATAGTTTATTATATTTTAAATATATTAATACTATTTTTATTTTTATTAAAAAATACAAATTATATAAAAATATATTTTAATAATACTTAAAATATAATTATATAAAAAAACAAAAGTATAATACTAATTATATATAAATAAAAATACTTATTTTTTAATTTAGTATTATATAAAGCAGCTAATTACTTTATAAAAATAAAGCTATATAAGTTATATAAGTAATTTAAACACTTTTATATAAAAAAACTTTAATAAATACTTAGTTATATAAAATACAAAGTAAATTTAATAATTTTTAAAAAAATCCAAAAGTTTTACTATTACTACTAATTATATAATAAAATACTAAGTAAATTTAAGTTTATAATTAAAAACAACTATAACTTTAATTATAAAATAATAATAAATATTATATAAATAAACGAATATTAAATCTTTTATATAATTAATATAATAATATTATTTTAAACTATAATATTCTTTAAATTAATATTTTTATATAATATTTAAAAAGTATTATATAAATATTAAATTAATATATATTAAAAACCTTTAAATTACTTTATATATAATTTAGAAATTAACTTTTTATTAAAAAATTTCCGGAATTATATAAAAATAATAAGTATATTATATAAAAAAATACTTATTAAAACGTATTAAATAATAAGCAAAATTAAAAAAATATATAAATTATTAAAACGTATATATAATATTTTATATATAAAACTTAATTAATATATAAATAATAAAACAATTTTTTAAATAGCTATTAAAGCATTAAATAATATAATAAGCTTAAATAGCCTTATATTAACCTTTTTAATATTTAAAGTATACTTTTATTTTTAAATATTATATAATATATAAAAACTGTTAATAAAGCTATAAAAATGCTATATAAAAAATAAGTTAAAATTAAAATTAACTATATAATAAATTAAAAAAACAAACTATTATTATATAACGTTTTAATATTATTTTTTTAAAACGAAATACTTATTTAAAAAGAAAAAAAAAGTTAAAAAAAACTTTATAAAATTTAAACAATTAAAAAATAAAATATAATTATTAATTTAATTAATAAACTAATTAAATTCTAGTGTATATAAGTTAAACTTTATTATTATATAATAAAAATATTAACTAAAAAATAAAATCCAAAAAAAATATAGCTTATTTAACTAATTATTATATAAAAAAAGTATAAATAACTATATAAAAAACTATAAATTAAAACAACTTACATATAATAATTTAATTAACTTTTTTATATAACAAAAAAATAATAAGCTTTTAATTTAGTAATTAAACTATATAAAAATAATATAATTATAATATTTAATAAACTTTTTAAAAAATTAAATATAATAAAAATTAATAATTTATTTATATAAAAAGTATTTAAAATACTTAAGTATAATTTAAAGCTATATATAAATATTTGGATTTTTAAATTACGTTTTATATAAAAAATTAAAAAAAAAAGTATTTAATTATATAAAAAATTAAAACTTATAATTTAAAAGTATAATAATATTAAAAAAAATATAGTTTTAATTTAATTATTAATAATTTAATAAATAAACTAATAATTATTACTAATTTTAAAACTAATTTTTATATAAAATTATAATATATTAAACAAAATAAAAAATATTATATAAATATATACTTATTTAAAAAACTAAAAGCTAAATACTTTAAAAATATACTATTATAAATTATATAACTATTATATAAATTAGTAAAATTAAAGCTTTATTAATTTAAAACTTATTATTAATACTATTAAAATGAATTAAATATAAAAGTATTTATATATAATTTTTATTTACTTATTATAAAAAACTTTTTATATAACTTTAAAATTATAAGTTTATAAATAAATAATATTTTTAACTTTATAACTTTTAGTTTTTTAATTAAAAAAAAAGAAAGACTTTAGTAAACAAAGTTTTATATAAAACTAAAATAAACTTTATTATATAATAATTTAATTAAGTTTAATAGTATATATATAATTATATATAAAAATAAAATTATTATTATTTAAAAAAAGTAAGTTAAATAACTTATTAAAATTAACTTTTATATAAAAAATAATATATAATAATATATTTTTTAATATATATAAAGTATAACGCATTTTATAAGCATTTAAACTATTTAAACATTCGAACTACTTTTTAACATTTTTATACGAACTATTTTTAATTTAACTTTTTTTCTTTATTAATAATAGTACTTACTTTTAATAAATCCGATATATAGCTTGTATTACAAACTATTAAACAAAACTTTAATATAAGCTTTTAATACGTTTTTAAAATTTTTAGTATTTCTTATATAATACTTATTTACTAATTATATAGTAGTAAAGCAAAATATAACTTATTTACTATAATTTAAAAACTTATTAAATTTAAAAAGCAATTAATTATATAATATATTATTAATTTAGTTTTGTAATTATTTTTTTTTTAATATAGTAGTATTAAAAATATAACTAATTAATTATTAAAACTACGTAGTAAATACTTTATTAGAAAAAACTAAACTTTAAACTTTATATAACGAACTTTTAAACTTATAATGCGTTTTAATTAACAAATTAACTATTAATAAGTTATAAATAAAAACCTAATTAAATATTATATTTAGTTTGCTTTTATATAAGTAATATTAATTAAATATAGTATATATAAAAAAAATATATACAATTTTAATAAAACTAGGTTTTTAATAAGCAAAATTACAGCTAATTTTATAATAATTATATTTAAAAAGGCTAAAAAACTAAAATTTGTATAACTAAATAACTAAAAATAGTTTATAATTATTTAAGCTATTTTATTATACAGTTATATTATTTTGCTATATATTATTTTAATAAAGCAAAATTACTTATTATTTTAATATAAAAATACAGATTTACTAAATAATTAAAAAGTTAAAACTATAAAAAATAATTAAATAATAAATAAACAAAGTTTAAATTAAATTAAACATTTTAATAAGTATATAAAGGATTATATAAAGGGTATATATTGTTTATTTATTTTTAATAAATATAAAAGCTATTATTTAACTAAATTTAAAATATATACAAAAGTTTATAATATTATTACACTTTATATACCTTTTTATTCTTTTTATAAGCTTTAGTTTTTTAATATTGGTTATTTTAGCGTATTAAAATAAATGTACAGTAAAAAAATTAAATAGTTAATACAAGTATATATATTATATATTAGTAAAAAAGATTTTCTACTTATGTTTTTTTATATATATAATGTATTAATAACTAAAGAAAATATATATAAAGGTTTTTAAAAAATAAAACTAGTTTTATACAACTTAAAATATATTATTTCGTAGTTTAATTATTATTTAAAAACTTTTATAATTAAAAATCTAACTTTATAACCAAACTATTAATAACTAATTACCTTTTAAAACCTTTAATAAACTAAATTACAAACCGAATATATTTAAAGAAAAGTTGTACAAAAAATAAGTAGTTTATTAAGTTTAATTATTAAAAATATTTAATAATTATTATACAGTATAACTATTGTTTTTTATTGTTTTGCATTATTAAAAAAAAAAGTTATACAACTTTAAAAAGTAAATAATAAGCTTAGTAAGCATTATTATACAAAAAAAACTTAAATATAAAATAAAAAGTTACTTATTATTAAAAAAGCTTAAAGGTTATAAGTTAAAATAAATACTAAAAAGTAATAAAAAGCTAATAATTATTAAAATAATTGTTATATAAAAAAGTAAAAAATGCACGCTTAATATTATAAGCTTTGCAGCAAGCTTAGTTATAATATATATATGTATTAAAATAATATAAAATTGTTTAGCGATTTAAATTCTAAGTAGTTTAAATTAATAATATGTATTATTATTAAGTTATTTTAATTGTTTGTACAAAAGTAATAAAAAATAGTCCGAATATTTAAATAGTCCGAATGTTTGTAAAATGCGTTATATATTAATAATATATATTAATTAAAAGTAATATATAATTTTTTTATAATTATATAAATAATTAATTTAATTTTATATAATATAAAAATCCTAAATAAAAAAATAAAGTAGTAAATAAAAAATACAAAATATAAACTTTTATTTATTTTACTAAATTTCCTTTATATAAAAATATTTATTTTTATAAATAAATTATTTATAAATAATATAAATTTAATATTTTAATTAAAATTCCTTATTATATTAATAACTAAGTTTTATATAAAAGAAAATCTAAAAACTTTAAACTTTAAAATTATTAAAAATATAATATATTAAAACTTAAATAAATATAAACAAATTATATAAAGCGTTTTAATAAACAAATTATATAATATAATTAATAAATTTAATAATACTATTACCTTTTGTATTACATTTTAAAAAATTATAATATTACTTTTTTTATTATTAATTTTAATAATAATATATATAAACTTAAAATTATTATATAACTATTTAGTTAAATTAAAAATAATATAAGAAAAGCAATTAATAATTAATATTATATTATTTTATAAGTTATATAAAAAAAAAAAAAATTTAAAAGTATAATAAATTAATAGTAAAAATAATTTAATAAATATATTTATAAAATATATTTTAAATATTGTACTAAAAATACTAGTTTTAATAAACTAACTTATAATACAAGTTAAAACATTTATTAAATAATAAAATATTATTATATAAAAGTAATTTTATTAATATATAATAGTAAATAAAGTATTATTTTATTATTTTTTTTAAATTTATTATATAAAAATTTCTTTAAATATTATATAAAAAAAAAAACAATTAAAAAACAGTAAAAAAAAAGATTTTTATTTATACTTTGAAAAGCGCACAAAAGAAACTACGTTTAAAGGCTTAACGTATAATACTTTTACTCCCCCTCTTTTTTTAACTATAAACTAAGCAATAAGCGCCGTAGAAGCGTTAAATATACGCAGCGCAAACGTTGTTTTAAAAGCCGAGGATTCGGCAATATACTTTAAAAAGCGAACCGTTATAAACCGCGTAACTATTATACAAGCTATTTTAGTAAGGATAATTAGCTAAATAGCTGTAGTTTTAAACTAAAATAACTTAAAAGTAATTTTTTTAGTAAATAAACTTAGTTTAAATATTAATAAAATTATTAAAAGTTAAAACCCGGAAAAAAATATTATATAAAAGTATAATAATAATAATTCTTTTTTTTTACTAGTATATTAAATTAAATTAGCTATTATATAAAAAGAAAAAAAAATAAAAAAATATATATATTTATATAAAAAAATTATATAAAAGCTTAGTAAACTAAATGTGCAGTAAAAAAGCAATAAACTTTTATATAACTATTGTTATTTATTTTAATAAACTTTTTAAATTAAAAAACGCTTTTAAAAAGCGGAAGCGTAAAATGCGAGTATATAAAAGCATTAAAAAAAGAAAAAAAAAACATAACGGCAATAATAAAAGCAATATTATTATTATTATTATTGTTATTATAGCTGTTATTACTATTACTATTATTACTAGTAGTAATAGTAATAAAATCTTTTTGTAATATAAAAAAAAAAAAGAAAAAAAAAAAAAAAAAAAAAGCAAATTATATATAATAAAAAAAGGAATATAGTTACGTATAACAAATATAATATATATTTTCCTTTTTTTTAATGTATTATAAACCAAATATATACTTTTTTTTTTTTACTTATATACTATATATATATAAAGTATATAAGTTTTTTTTATAACTAAGTTTTAATTTTTTAATACTTTTTTTAAAATATATAGTATAATAAGTAAATTATTATATATATTTAAATAAAAATATTAAGTATTAAAGTTTAGTTATTTTTTTAATTTTATATAAAATACTTGTTTAACTTAATATAAAGTTATATTTTATTTTTAATAAAAATACTTTTTTTTTTTATTTTTCTTTATATATAACTTTATTTTTATATAAAGTATAATAAAGCGCTTTAATTAAAAAAAAGAAAGCTAATATTAAAACTTTAATATTTTAATTAGCTAAAACGCTTTAATTTACAATATATATTTACGTACTATATTATTATATAATTTAGTAAATTTAATGTGCAATAAAAAAAAACTTTGTTGTATAACGTAGAATTTAACTTTTTTTTTCTTTTTAAAAGATAAACAAATAGTAATACTAATAGTATTTTTATTTTAGCGCCGCATTTAACGTTAAATATACGGATTTGCTTTGTATATTGCCGAACTAACATTTTTTTTATTTTTATATTTAGTAAGTTAATTACTTAATATAATTAATATATTATTATTAAATAAATAACTATAGTAGTAATTTTTAATATTTTTATAGTTTTTAAAAAAGTTATTAACTATATATAAATGTACTTTATTGTTTTTATATATTTATATATATAAATTATGTACGTTTTTTTTACTTTTAATAAGTAATTAATAGTAAATATATAGCTAAACAACGGTTTTCCCGTATAAACTATATATATTAAATTAATATATTTAATTATAACTTTTTTAGTTTAGTTAGTAAAATTGTAGTTAAATTGTGTAATATAATGTAGTGCAGTTGTTTACTTGTTTGTTTTTTTAATAAACTTATACGCGTTTTTATTACTTTTTTTAAATATAAGTTTAATACTTTTTTTTATATATTATTAACTTATTATTAATAAGTTTTTAAGTTTTTTATAAGAATTACTTTGATTATATACTAATAAAGTATTTTAATTATTTTTAAAAACTTAGGCTTTATATTTAAAATGTTATTATTAGTAGTATATATATATGTTTAAATTTGAAATAGTATTAAAAAATTGTGAATTATTTTTCCTTTTTTTGTAAAACTTAGCTTTGCTTAATTTCTTCGTATTTTCTAATTTTTGGCTTTTTGTTTTACTTTATTTATAATTTTTAGTTTTTTTAAGTGCTTTTTTTATAGTTTATTTTTTAATAGTTTTTCGTTATATAACGTTACTTTTTTTTAAAGTACTTTTTTTATAAAAAACAAAATTAATTTAAAATAACGTATATTAAATTCTTTTATTTTTAAAGCTAAAAAAACTTATAAAGTTTTTTTTAATTAAAATAATATAAATTATATTTAAATATACAAATATTAGTTTTTTAAGTTTAAAGTTATTTAATAAAACAAGTAAAACTTTTAAAATTACTTGTATTATTTTTTTATACTTTAAATTATTATTAAATTATAAAACTATATTAATTAACAGGTTTAAATATTTAAAAGTCCTAATAATTAGGTTTTTAAAAGTAATATTTATTTTGTAATTAAAAAGGGTGGTTATTTTTAAGTTTTAAAGCTTAGCAACTTTTAGTCGGCGATTTTTAAAGTTTGGCTTGACTTTTTTTAAGTTAACCTCCGTTTAATTACTTTATTTTAAAGTTTTAAAGCTTTTAATAAGTTTAATTTTTATTTTTTTAATAGTAATAGCGTTTATTAGTTTATTAAATAATAGTTTTATAATGTTTTTTGTTTTAATTTCCTTAGTATTCTTTTTTAATTAAGTATTATAAGGCTTTATTTATATTAAGGTTTTTTATTAACGGTTAATAACAAGGATTTAAATACTAAAATTAAAGTTTTTAAATATATAACTTTATAATACTTCTTTTTCTGTTTTTTTTATTATTAAGTTTTAAATAAAATTTTACTTATAGTTTTAATTAATAAAGTAGTTTTAATTGTTTTTAATGCTTATAATTTTAATACTTTTTTAAACTTTATAAATATTAACTATATTTATTATAGTAAAACGCTGTTTAAGTATTATAAATTTAGTATTGCTTTTTATTACCGAAGAAAATTAAGCCTTTTTTTGATTATTACTAACTTTTTCGGCTTTTTATTAATTATAAGCAAATTAAAAGTGTATTTTTAAATTATTAAAAACTATATTTTGTTTTTATAATTAGTAATACGTTTTATATTGTAATTACTTGTTTTCCGTTAAAGTATAATAATATATTTATTTTAGTACTTTAGTTAATAGCTGTTTATTAGTTTTTTTTTTTTTAATTACTTTTTTAAAAACTTTTAACACTTTTATAAAAAACAAAAAGTTTTTCTTTTTTAAATACTAATAGTTATTTTAATAAAGTATGCTTTTTTATTTAAGTTTTTTAATATAAAAGCAGTTTTATAAAATATAATTTTTAATTATATATAACTAATATATAACTTTAAAGTTATTATTTTTATTTTAATATAATATTATTTTTAAAAAACTTTATAATTGTTTTTTTTTTTTTTTTAAAAGTTAATTATACTTTTTAAACATTTAAAATAATATATTTTTAAAAGTATTAATAGCGTTAAAGTTTATAAAGCTTTTTATATTACTATAAAAAAAATTAATAAAATTATTAGTTTATTAAATATTATATTTACTTTTAAATTACTAATATAGTTTTATAATTATATTTTTAGTAAATATATTAATTAGTAAAATCTTATTTTAACTAATTAATACAAATTTTTAAAAGGTAAGGAGTCCTGGCCACCTAGCCACAAGTGGCAGCCCTGGCCACCGGTGGGAGCCGTGGTTACCCCCGCAGGTGGGAGCTATAGCCAGCCATGGCCACCGGTGGGAGCCGTGGGGTCACCTAACCTACACATGTATAATAGACCTTTTCTAGTAGTGTAGTTTTCGGCCACCCGTTTTTCCTAATACATTTTCTTTTACTCCTTTTTTTTTTATATCACTAATTTTTAGTTAATTAAAACGCTTTATAAGCTTTTTTATTTTATTTAATTTAAGTTTTATAATAAATATATAGTTTTTTTTTTTAAATTTAAATTTGCTTAAATTTAAACTTTAATTTTATAAAAGCTTTTATAATTGCAAACTTATATAATAATTATATAAGCTTTTAGTTTTAAAAATAATTAATAGTTTTTTATGCTTTTTAAATAACTATATTTTATTAGTTATATTTTTTTAATTAAGTTTACTTATTAACTTAGTTATTAAGTTTTTTATATAAAGTTTTATATATTTTTATATTTAGTTTTTAATAAATTAATTTAATATAAGCTTATATAAACTTTAAAATATGTTTTTTAATACTTTTTAATAGCTTTTAAATAAATTAATATTTTTTATAAGTGTTTAAACGGAGATTCGTACGACATTTTGTACGCGGGTGCACTAACCCGTTAAAAGTGGTGAACACAAATCTATTTAAATACTATACCACGGAGAAAAAAAAAGGAAAAACAATCGTGTAATAAAAAAGCGGGAAACGCTCCTTTTAAAAAGTAAAAAACCAATTCGTACTAGATTGCTTCGTGCGAATTACGTTGCAATCAACATAGTAATACTATTTCGATAATAAAGCTTTTTAAATTTCTTTATATTTTTAATATATAATTTATATTATATAAAATATATTTTTATATTTTTTAATATAAGTTTTTTAAAATAATTTTTGTAATTTATTAGTATAATTATTATAAAGTATTTTTATTTCGAGTTATTATATTAAAATTTAGTTTTTAAAATTTTATAAGCTTTATTTTATATTTTTATATTTTAAATTAAGTTTTTAATTATAATTTTATATTAATAAGTTTATATATAAAAAAGTAAATAATATAGCTTATTTTTATTAAAAAGTTTTTTTAAATTAAAAGTTTTTTTTAGTTTTTTTAATTATTTAATTACTTTTTTTTTTTAAATAAATATACTAAGTTTAATTTAAAATTTAAAAGAATTATAGTTTATATAAACATAATTTTTAGCAAAATTAACTTAGTTATTACTTTAAATTTATTTTTACTTTAAAAAGTATTTTAATTATTAATTAACAAATATAATATTAAAAATATTAAAAGTTTAACACTTTTAATATTAATATTTAATTTTTTATTTATATTATTTTAGTAATATTTTCTAATTTAAAAGTAAAATACTAAGTATATTACTTAATATACTATTTATTTTTAGTTATTTTTAAAGGTTTTTATTAAAAAAAAGAAAAATAAAAAATAAAAAAAATAAAAAAAAATATTTTAATTAAGCATTTTTGTATTACTATAAAAGTTAATTATAATTTAACTTTTTTTTTTATTTTAAAACTAGTAAGTTTTATATAAAAAAAAAAAAATAAATACTTTTTTTTTTTATTTTAAAAAAAAAAAAGCTTTATTTTTTTTTTATTTTTTTTTTTTTTAACTATGTTTTTTTAACTTTATTTATAAAAACTACTAGCTATTATAGCTTTTTAAGTTTTTTTTTAAATATTAATTACTTATTTTAAAGTTATTTTTAAATTAAAAAGTATTAATAATATTTTAATATTATATTTAATTTATTATATATTTATTTTATTATAAATAATACTTTAAACTTTATTTATTAACTTATAAACTTATTATAAGTTTTTATACTAATTATTAATTATTTTTTCTTTTTATTAATTTTTAATTATTATTTAATAATTATTAGTATATTTTAATATAATTAAAATAAATATTAATAATTAAAAAAAAAAATTATTATTTAGTTAATAATTAAATTAAATTATTTAATTAGCTTAATATTTTTTAATTATAATTAAAGTATTTTTTTTTTTAAATAATAATTATATATATAAATACTAAAATTATTATAAAGTTTTAAATAAATATAATTATAAATATTAAAGTTAAACTAATTTTTTTTTTTTAATAAAAAAAATTACTTTTACTTTTTAGTAAATTTTTATTTAAAGTTTAATAAAATAGCTTAAATTAATTTATAATATATATAAAAAAGAAAAAAAAGGTAAATTATAAGTTATAATTTAAAAAGTTATTAGTTTTTTTTAGTTTTATTAAAAATACTATTAAAACAAATATTTCGTTTATAATATAAGTATTACTTAAAAAAAAAAGCTTTACTTACGCATTTTTTAATATTTAAGCTCCAGTATTTAGCTTGCAATATAAATTAATTAAAAAATAGTTTGATTATAAAAAGAAAAAGTATATTAACTAATTAAAAGGTTTTTTTTTCCGCGCGCGCGTTGTTATTGTAGATGCGCCCGTGGGTGTCAAAATAGAAGAAATTAAATACTACGCTTTTACCCCTGTGACCCCCTTTACGTAATCAACGCCTATCCTCACTCACTACTTCAGTAGTTCCTTGAGAAAGCGTGCAGCTGGTCCCAGCTATGGCGATGCCATCTGCGCAGTCGAGGGCGCAGTAACCATGGTCCAGCCAGGAGGAGCCCTGAACGATCTTCTGCTTCTTGACCCCAGCCAGTTTCGATTCTCCTTTGCGAACGCCGGATCAAAGAAGAAGGCGTCATCATTCGTAAAAACCAAGTATAAAACTGTGTCTGTCTCTGGTATGTAAGCACTTAATATAAGAATATCAGCGTAGCTGCTATCTAGACCTGACTAAATAAGACCCCCTTTTCATTATGTAGCCCCCTTTTGCTCTCACGCCCTACCTCTTCAGCATGCGGAGAAAGGAGGCTTCAGTCACTCATCCACACGACCTTCAGGATAGAGCTTCTGCTAGCGAACCTTATCCACTCCAATCAATGTTTTGGCAGACATAGCTGCGAATATTGAGGCGAGGCGCAGATGCTATCTAGACAAGTACCTTAGGCAAAGCGGAACGCTACAAACGGAGGTAGGTGTAGCACCCAATCGCTCTACCTTAGCGAGTAAAAGCGCTGTAAAGGGTTCTGTAGGCAAGGTACGGGGGATAGCGTCCACTGTGCTTGTAGGTCAGTCAGTACCCCTCACAGTGGATTCCATGTCGCACACTCCATCCTAACAACAACAACATCGTCGTCATCATCATCGCTGTCCACACTGCTCTATCACATCTTCGCTTAAATCAGAGCGACTATTAAGCACTTTAGTTTACAGCGAATTGGGGATGGAAGGCTTCGCCGGCAAAGCCTTTCATTTTTAGTCACCGCTCGCTCAGCGCTCCGGAGGGTTCATTCTCTTGGCGGGCGCGACGAAACGCCTGGGACCTGGGACGAGCAACTGTGCAGCGACGGGGAGAGGGCAGCCGCCGAGTGTCGTGGCGTTGCGTTGCTTGCGTAGCTGTATTTCTGACTGGCCAGTTGAGTCCGTATTCGAAAGTGAAAACGCACGTCGGGAGCCTCTCTATGTCGCCGCAGCTCGAGGCAGAGCTTGACATGCTCTCACGAAGGGTTGATGTGATCCTCGATGGAAATGCCGAGCTCGTACCTGTTGCTCGGTGAGTCGGTCACTGTCGGTGTGGTGACGCATCCACATTCATTGCATCTCGAGCAGCCATGTAACTTTATTCAACGGTATCGTGAGCCTCGGCGAAGCGCCGGTCGCCCGATTCCAGCCGCCTACCGACTGTCGCCATTCATCGGTGCTTCGCCATCACGGGCGACTACCCCGCCAATTTGCGTCCTATATTCTCCGCCGAATCACTACAGGCTGGCCGAGGCGGTGCATGTGCTGGAGAATATGGCGGGTTCCCTCGACCACGCGCCCGTCGACATAGCGCAGAGGTGAGGGCAAGCGCTTTGGTAAGATAGAGCCGGACCGGGGACCTAGTCGCCTTCGTCCACCACACGAGTGATAGCCATGTCACGCCACAGGGCCTGGAGAAGAATTTCGAGGACAAGGAAGGCTGTCCATTCGTGGAGATCGTCCTGTTTGAGATCGCTAAGGCGATGTGCACGGGTGAGGTGCCCGTTGCTACGTTGGCCGCGCAGCGTGGTCGCGAGGATTACCTTTACTTACCCTTGGTGGGCTGGAATAATACATGCACATGCCAGCATGTGCCGCCTATATCACCTACTCAGGAGCTCATCCGTCTAGTTCTAAGCTTCTCCTGGCAGTTATGCGGCGATGGGGCGTAAGGCTACTTAGGGTATTCTACCCGAACTCGAAACATGCCGGGCAACGGGGATGCACTCACCGAGAGAAGGTATGCACAATACAATGGAGAAGCAAATGTTTTTTTTAAGGCAATTGAATTAATTCATGGCAGTTAGCACAGCTAAAGAAGACAAGACTACTACATGTTTGCAGCCTCCCAAATTTCCGATTGTCTCCGTCTTCTCCCGCCTCCCACGCCTCTTCAACAGCCCTCATTCATCGAGTCGGATGCGTTTACTCGAGCTTGATTCTGACCCTTCGCTTCTGTCGGATGCGAAAGGAGTTGCCGTCTCCAAAAGTGCCTTTTTGTCTCGCTCTTCTGTCGACCGCTTCAAGTTATCATCCTTGACAACATTACCATCTTGTAGTTCCTGAAGAAATTGCTCAAATTCCTCATAAGTCATGATTTTGAGCCATGGATCCAGCTGGTCAAATGATTGAGAAGCAGGCGGCCCCGCGTTCAGGACGCTAAAGAGCTCTCGGTAGTATCCGGAATCTTCCGCGGCGGCCTCTTCGTTCAGCTCGCCGCCTAGCTCAGGAGGTGGTGATTCTTGAAGCATTCCGCGTTCGTCTTGCCGTACAATGTCGGACGATGGTGGCCGAGAGGTTTCAAGTCCGGAGACTGAAGGCCTTTCCCGCCCATGTCAGCAACCTCGGAGCCGACATACAGAACATTCTTCAGAGGATTCTCATGGAAATAATGTTCCAAGGCATCCTCCGCATCATAGCTGCTGTTACTGTCAAAGGAACTCGCATGTGCGGAGCTGCTACTACAGCTAGCACTGATTGGCCGTACAGTCGTGTTGCTGCAACTACTGTTGAAGGAACTCGCACGTTCGGACCGTGCCACAGCGTTGTGCCAAAAAAAAAAAGATTATGAGAAGCCTCTAAGCCGTTCCGTACCCCCATAGGAGCTAATACTTACTGGTCGGGAACCACAATCTGAAAATTTAAGGTGCCGATGCTGATCCATACAACCTCCTTTTCCGGCAGCACATGTGTTGACGTGAGAATGACATGATTGGAAGCTCGAAACCTGATCTCGGTGCCTTGCGTGCTGAGGTTCTTTATGACTAGGGTTCTTGCAGTCCAGTTAGCTATAATGGCAAACTGCGTTCGACTAACCCCATCCGTTTGATCCTCGTCGAGCAATATGTCGCATGCTCGCTCGTTGGTACCGAACACAAAACCACTGCCCGCGTTATTTGGATGATGGAGAGCGTCTGTGGTGACTCGCACCGCAATCCCGGCGTTAGTTCTATACATATAGATAGGTCGTAGCAAGAGGAAATAGCACCACCCACAAAAAGATCGTAGCCCTACCCGCCGGATAGGGGTACAGTTTCCGGCCCCGCCGTCGAGAGACTGGGAGGGCTGTCCATCCCCTGCAAGAATTTTTTTTGTTTTTCTCACACTCAATTAAATGATCATAAGAAGAGTGCACCGTGAACAAAGTCTTGACAGTAGCGCTATTATCCATGATACCCGTAGTGGTGATGATGCCGACGGATGGCCGGTATTGAAGATTAGGACTGTTAGCATCAATATAGTCTTTCAAACGATTACCTCGATATTCTTTTTGAATCTCACTTGTTTTGATGAAACTTCTATTCATAAGTCCTGCTATTGTCTATGCTAGACCCAGCCTATTCGTCTTGGGCAGGCCGACATTATACCTGGCTCAGAAGAGCCTATAAAGCATCTCGGCCGCATTGCTGATATGAAACAGTCTAGCAGACGATGCCTTAGTAGTACAGGTTACGGTCAATAAAGGGATTGGATGAGAGGCCAGGATATTGGGCACCTCTACCGCCTGACAAAGGCGGTACGTGTGTAACACCCCTCAGAGGCTGACCCCTTGCTTCCCCCACCGAGAGGGCGCGTTCGACCTCTGTTTTGACACTCAATAAACGGACCGCCAAAAGGTTACTACCTGCACACGAGGGAGCGACTTGTCTGCTATTTTAGCGTTTCGTTTGCTCTCCAGCCACGGACCATATCCAGACCGCCTCACACGTATCGCCCGACTTGCTCGTCTTCAACCTTTCTCCGCGCCCCATCACCAGCACTATGGAAGAACCTTCTAGCGCGCAACCCCTAACAGAGGATAATCTGAGACGTCTGCAGGGGAAGAAGGTAATGCCCCCAGGCGCCTACCTTTCAAGCTGCTCCTCGGGTCGTCCCATCGACAGGCTGGAACGAGCAAAGTATGAGATCTACTGGATTCTCTACGACCTGCAGTATACGGAAACTGGGGCTCAGATTCTTGAAAGAGAAGACGTCTGCAAAGATGGCCACCTAAAGATTCGTTACCGAGGAAATGCGGTTCCGGACCCCGATGCCCAAGGTCCAGAATTCTGGGAAGCGATTCTACAAAGACTCGAAAAAGAACATGGGGATTCTATTCGAGTTTACAGAGCCAAAGAAAAAATATATTTCAAGCTGTGCAAGCTCGGACGGCTTGGTGATGAGGGGAGGCAGCTTCTCGATGAATACGAACTTTACATCGCTGGCAAACAGGATGTTCGTTATCGAGGCAACGAGAATCCCAATCTTGGAGATCCTAGGTACTGGGAGGCCCAAATCGATTATGTTAACTCTGTATATATTTCCCTTTTAAAGGCACGACACCCTCCGAAGCCTCGTCCTCCACGGGAGCCGCCCAACACTGAGGAGCTGGGGGAGATTGCATGTGACCGCCGCGAGAGGGAGTATCTACGCAGTTGGGAGGCGAAGACAAGGGGTATCGAGTCATGGGTTGATGCACAAGGCGACGACAAGGGATATACCTGGAGTCAATTACTGTACGAGGAACCCGTTGAGAGCGACGATGACGATAGCATCGGGTTGCAATCAGAAATCAAGCCGTATAGTAGATGGCGGGTGGCATATAGAGGTGTCTACGAAAGGATGGCAGCCCTTTGGCGTCTTGGAGGCGAAGGTCGTGAGATTATTAAAAACGACGAGCTGCGCATCATGAGCATTTACAACGTCCGGTATAGGCGAAGTAGGGGTCCGAAGCCCAACTTACAAGATCCAAGCTACTGGGAGGCTAGGTGGCAGTATTTCACCGAGAAGTATATTTCCCTCCTTCAGAAGCCCGGTATGATATCCCCCACTCTTTGAACTACAGTCTCTGACATATACTAGAGCACAATCCTAAGCTACTTTCTGAGTTAACCTCAGATCCGTATACAATCCCTGCTCCCGGCTCATCGTTATCCGCACGTACACCTGTACCCAGTCTGACTAGAAGTCTTCGGCCTAGCCCTGAGTCAGCTAAAGCTATTGTTGTTAAAATCACGAAAGGTATCCTTTACAAGGTTATATCTCATGACTACTTCAAAAACGAAGGCCGACATGTTCTGGAAAATGATGATATCTATATTGCTGGTAAAAAAGACATTCGCTATAAGCCGGTCTTCGGCCCAGAGCCCGACCTCAAACGCAACAGTTATTGGGTAGACAAATTAAATTACTTCCTTTCCGAATATGAGGGCTTCCTTGCAGCTTCAGCACCTTTACAGCAATCGCATCCGCCCGGCTCAGATCAATCCGAAACATCCACTATACTTATACTAGAAAATGCATGCCCATTGCGACAAAATGAGGCGCAAAAACCAAATCCTATTGTAGAATGGCTTTTCTTCGGCGGCGCTCCAATAGATCGGCTTCCCAACAGTCACAATACAATTAGAACGAAACCGACAGAACTTCCAAGAGGGGCTAACCGGAAAAGAGGCGCACATTTGGACGATACAGGCGAGGCTGATAGCCAGCTATTACATCCGACAAAGAGGATCAAAGTAAGAATGGGACAAGCGACAGCTATTCGTACGACTGCAGCTGCCCCATCTCCAGGGGGGTCAACTGGGAACGCTCCTTTACCGCCGTCACAAGCCCCGAAACCAACAATAGACCGTGGCGCAGATCAAGTGCCAGTCGTGCCTGATGTGATAGAAGACAGCGCGGATAAGGCTATGCCAACCGCGCCCCAACGTATTAAGAGGCAACGCAAGGCGTATGTGAAGGAACGCGCAAGCCGAAGACTGGCCGGGCAGATGCCTGAGTTTGGGCTGCTACCTAAACGAAGCGAGGAGCCCGCACGCTACGAGGGATCCTCACAAAGGGACCAGAATGTAGCTAATACAGGCGCCCCGGGCTCACGTAGTGGCAGGCTGCCGAAGAAGCCAACATCTACCAGAGAAGCGAAACCCCAGGGGGTCTCGAAATCTAGTCGAGGGAGAGCTGACCGCTTCAAGAAGTCGAGACAACGATGAAAACTCGACCTTCAACTTGCATATCAATATCAATTTTATGGCGCTTGCGCTATATTAATTGTTATTACCAATCAAGGCTTTTGTTTATATGATACGAAATGATCACCTGTTTTGTTGGGCAGTTATGCAGCTACATATTTGCCGATACTTGTCACAGAGACTAAACTTCCAAATGAAGCTCTTTCATGAGGCTCAGTAATCACAAAAATGCCGAGAATCTATAATTTGTTTCTGTTACGATCCTTAACTCTACGGGACCAAACCATCCGTCCTGGAACATAGCCACGGTATTGAAACGAAGGCAGCATTTGGTGCAGCACGCGGTCACATTATCTTTGTTGCTGTCACGCCGTGCAGCTGTACTACTTACCAAAGGTAGTAGGAACAATTTCTTCCTGCCAAACCACAATTAGACAGAGCTTCTCAGATTTCAGCGGCTCATAAGACGAGTAGCGACCCCTTTGTGCTCAGTCTCGCTGTCTTCACACCTCTTACTTATAACGAAACCTTCCCGGGGGGAGGGCTCTTCCGGTCTAACTCTTGCTGCACACCTTTAAGACCGGGACGTGACCAAAATCATACGAGTACGAGACATTGTGCAATTCCCGAGATCTCTGCTCTACCGTACTTGCTAAAGACCTAGTACAGAAGCCTTTAGGGCTGACACAAACATGGGAGACTCGCACCCAATCGCGAAGTATTGCGCATCCCTCCCCCCCATAGCCGCTGGCCAGAGGGACATTGTCAGAGTATATTGGACAGCGCAGCAACGAGCAACCTACAGCAGACTCGACAGCAAGTGAGACATTCGGACACAGCCGCCTAGGAGCGAGACGACAAAGCAGACGCACCTATTCGCTATGGCGCACAAGCACGGTTCGTGCCATATCCCCGGCTCATCTTCCCTTGCTTCCCCAGATCTACCGTCTCGTTAATGGGAATGCCACCCAGGAGGTTTTCTGTAACCATTTCACTGCGGTATACAACCGATATCCTCCTCGGCGCTGCCCCTCGGCGCCGCTCTCGGTAATCGGTCGGCTGATGTCTGGGCGCTGTAGACTAGCCTTTGGCGCTACCGTAATCACCGTCTTGTATGTATCGCAGGCCAGTGGTAGAGCCAGGGCATGTTTGCCTCGAGGCCGAGTGATCAAATGAATCGGGGCTGTGGCATCGACCTTAGGGGATAGACGGTATTCATCTGTGCGATTCGCTCCGCTACGCGTCGTGTCTTGCGCTGGTTTTTAGGGTATTCTGTCATCTCCGCGAGCATGGACAATCCCCGGCTCCCTAACTTGACGGTCCCCCCTTCATCGTCGGGGGAGTGGTCGCGGTGGGATACACCTTGGGCAACCCTTGTCCCTCATGCACGAGTCACCCCTCTGACTAATGACACCACAATGTGATAAGTAGATAGTCCGGTAGTGAAACAGAGGAACAGAGAAGTAGGTGTGGCTTACGTAATGAGAAGAAAAGGGGGTTAGGGGTGCGTCTTTGCTAGCTGGACTTATTTGCTGCACTGCCTTTCTACAACAACACACATACAGTTACTACAGTCCAACAGGCTATTTTCTAATGAGATACAGTGCTTTTATTTGATCAATTGATTCTCTTTGATATTACTCTATTCAGTCTTGGGAAGTGCCTTAAAATGCGTGGGTGAAGCCCTCTGATGGCAGCTGACGTGGGTGACTACGCGTAGCTGAGTCAGTACAGCTAGTATATACAAGTAGCAGGAGTCTGACAAGACTATAGCATGATGGGAAAGTGAAATGGTACGATACAAGGGCAAGATGTACATACACAGTAACGGTAGAGGGAGGGATGGCAGTGTAGCCCAAGGCTTAGTTAAGATAAATAATATAATTCACGGTAGATGCTGAAACAGAAATTTTGATGTCAAGGCTTGTTGGTCATGGACCAAACAGGGGATAGGTGTGATATCACATGAATCAAGTGATATTGTGATGTTCTTCCCGTAATAGCTCGAATTTCTTCAGGAATGCTTTTTCGGACCAAATAAACTGTTCGAAGACTGCGATAAGTTCTGGCCATGACTTATACAGGTTTCGGAATCTGGAGGTGCTGTTTGAGCGCAAAAGTGAGATGTATTCAGAGCGCAAAGCTCCTTCGGGGGCAAATGCACCACCGATGTAAAGAATCCATAGCAGGAGATCGGGGTGCTCGTCCCATGCGGTGTCGTCTTTCGCCTTTTGTAGTTCGTCAAGTAATTGGGAAGAAACATGAGGCTATAATTTCGAGTCAGAATATTCGTAGATACAGCCGTTCAAGTGTCGGGTATTGTGAATGGGAGCACGACTCTTATGGGTTTACCTACTGGGATGACCAATGCGCACCAAATCTTGCAGCATAGCGTGACTGAGCAAAGATACGCCGCAATACGGCAGCAGAGCATGACCGGAGAGAGGCTTCGCAGGCTAGTGAGGCGAGATTGGATAGATGCTGTATGGTTATTAATCCGTACCATCGCGGTAGCATCATACGCGGTGGAAAACGGAACGTTCCGGATACACTGCAGCGCATGCAGGTCTTCCAGCACTTCGATGAATTCCGTCGTGAATAAGTGAGCACGTTTCTGAAAGCCGGGTGGCAGCCGAAAAAAGCTCGGCGAGAATGGATCTCGTACCCATTGAAGCTCAGAAAACGTGGTGTGGTCAACTATGCGACTAGACCCCGCGAGGACCGATGAGTTCAGATCTTGCCTTTCTGCTAGCGTTAGAGCGCTTCGTGACGATTTTAGATTCACGCCTACCAGAATATAGCCCTTTTGATACCATCTGTCAGGTAAACGCCTTCCTTTTGGCATATCTTAAGTAGCAAGTGTACTGCCCCCATATGAAGCTGAACCTGGGACGTCATCCCAAGACGAGCCTAGATAGACGAGCATTAGCTGAATGTAGCATGGAATACTGGGAAGATGTCTGTTAACTAAGGCTTGCCCACCTCTACACCGGCCAGAAGCAAAATGGCCCCAATGGTTGATTCCGAAGCAGCCTCAGTCAGAGAATCCATCCTCTCACGAACATAACCGATTGCCTGGCCCTGGTACCCGAGACACTCGCGGTTGACACTGCCACCAGCGGCAGTAAACGTCAATGAGAGCATAACAGCGCTCGAAAGAGCCGGATCATTCAACCCGTTTCGAAAGACGGAGCGAAAGCCTTGAAATGCAAGTTCATCTGTAAAGCTAAAGACAGGCTCCGGAGCCCCCCACGTCCTGTCTTGATTTCCATGTGAGTATGTACGAGGGATGTTCGGCGTCAACGAGGAGCTTACTGTTGGCAAGCAGAGTCTGCAACCTCGATGAGTCCACCACCAGTGTCTGGAACGGGTCAAGCATGCCTGCAGACAGGGAAAAAGGCGATGTGCCCATCGTCCCTATTGGCGTACCCGGTCGGGCAGCTATTTCTGGTCTACCCTGGGAGGTCGTTATGCGGAAGTTATCCCCCGAATCTTGCTCAAGTTTTCGCTTGTTCTTGATAGCTTGCTTCACAGCATGGGAGCGGACTTGACGTCTTGTGACATGATTCCTTGCGCCATCTGGAGCCTGGACCGATATGAACTGATAATCTCCAACTTATAAGGGTTAGGAGCCAAAGACGTCTCTAAATCACCATACATATTCTTGACCTACCTGTGATAGTGTTAGTATTGGCCTGCATTGAACTACGGCTTGATGGGGGCATTATGTATATCAACTAATGCGAGTACAAAACGTCAAACGTGGATAATTTTGCAGACCTTAAGGTAGTTAGTTAACTCTAATCGACGTAGTCGGTCGTAACAGTTTCTTCCTTGTATTTCCAACAAGGTCCGAGTGGATTGGCGGAGTTCGCAACGTGACTACGTCGACGTCTTATGCTTGCTTATAAATCGGAAATTGAGAGGTCAACCTCGCTGATGCTTGTCAATCAGGCAACAAACGCCCCAAACCCTTTTCGGAAATACCTTATATCCTTATTCGGAATGATCTATTTGCCCAAAATCGCAGTATCTTACATCCGTTGAGCGAGATATCGCCTCTTCCATCTGACTACGGCGGCCCATAGTCTCCTTGATGTGTAAGCGCTTCTAGTTTACTAGATGGCTCTATCCATGACGAGATCTCTTGCTGCAAACTTTATGAGTATAAATGTTCGAGGTTCAGACCGTAATGCTGTGGAAAATGTCGTTCATCAGAGCCTACATGTCCCGAGCTGTCAAAAGCCATTACTTCATCAAGTTACCTGAGAATTACGAATCCCCCTTCCGGATTAATATATCATTGTCATGGAGAAAACACGTCTTTTCAAACCATTGCGGATAGGCAATGTCGAAGTGAAGCATCGGATCGGAATGGCCCCTCTCACCCGCTTGCGGGCAACCAGCGATCGTGTACCGACACCCTTGATGAAGGAATATTATGGTCAACGGGCCTCTGTGCCTGGCACCTTGATTATTTCGGAGGGAACATTCGTATCTCCATCAGCCTGCGGGGGCTTTCCCAACGCGCCTGGGATCTGGAACGAAGATCAGATCGCTGCCTGGAGAACAATCACGGACGAGGTTCACCGCAAAGGCTCCTTCATATTCTGTCAGATCTGTGCTATGGGCCGGGCTGCAGAAGTCGAAGTGGCTCAAAAAGAAGGAGTCAGCATTGTAGGGCCGAGCGCTATTCCCATCAATGAAAGCGCCGCCGTACCACGCGCAATGACCATTGAAGAGATCAAGCAGATGATCCAGGACTTCGCGACTGCCGCGAGGAATGCTATTGCCGCGGGCTTCGACGGCGTCGAATGTCACGGCGCAAATGGGTTTCTCCTCGATCAGTTCAGCCAGGACACCAGTAACAAGCGCAACGACGAGTATGGGGGCAGCGTAGAGAATAGGTCTCGCTTCACAAATGACATAATGAAGGCTGTTGCCGATGCCGTTGGTCCAGAGCGAGTCGGGCTTCGTCTCAGTCCATGGAGTCCGTTCCAGGGCATGAAGATGGACAATCCTATCCCTCAATTCTCGGACATCATCGACAAGGCCAGCCGTCTGAATCTGGCATATCTTCACTTGATCGAGTCAGATGAGCGTGGCAGCGATGACCGTGAGGGCGGTGAGCGGCTGGATTTTGCCTACAAGCTCTGGAATGGACCCCTACTTATCGCCAGTGGTTATCAATCGGGCAACGCGCAGAAGCTCGTCGACGAAGACTATCCGGACAAGGATATTGTGGTCATTTTTGGGAGGCACTTCATTGCGAATCCGGACCTCGTGTTCAGGATCAAGGAGGATCTTGAGCTCACTGCATATAATCGCGGAACCTTCTACACAAATTCCAGCGTAGGTTATGTGGATTATCCTTTTAGCGCACGATATTTGGCGACCGCGAATGTCCAGGGTTAGGAATCAGATTCCATGCATCAGGTGAAATCTATGCACATGGTAGGCATCTACCTAACTTAGTAGGTAGATAGGTTGGTCGGGGTAGCCAAGGGGGTAAACCGAAAACAGCAGTCAATAACGCACCTCTTATACCTATGCCACCTGTGGTTGGCTACTCTACTCTAATCGCGTCGAGTGTTTGAAGTTAATTACGTAGTATATCGTGCGCAGGATGTTGATCTTATAATCTGTATTAATTATCAACATATGTCAATCATCAGTTCTAACCACTTTGGTAGCCTACCAATGCAAGAGAACGACACCGAAAGCTGTGTTCATTGATAGAGGCTGTCTGATTAGAACCAGGTAGGAATGCTGAAGTCGTCCAAGTCACCTAATTGAGCTAGGCCATTGGCCATGGGCATATGTGAAGCGACCTGCATCATAGTACGTATTGTAGTGCGCGTATCGAAACCAGTGTCTAATCCGGGTCGCAGAATTGGGACTTATCCTCCCTCGCCGCCGGTGGGATCGACTTGGCTTGCTACTACCGGTACTTAATCGGATGCTCGGATCTCTGGTCGGCCTTTTGCGACCACATCTGCAGCCGGCTCGGGAGGCAGCCGCGTGTTTGTCTACCTTGTCTACCCTCTTGCGGTAAGGTTCTTCGTCACACTTGCAGGCGCCTGCAACGGGGTGCTGCGGGCATCATCCATCATCGCGAGGTGCTCCGAGGTGCTCCGGGGTGCGGGTGGCGGGTGGCCTGCCGCTGACGCTGTTCTTTGCTTCTTCTGGTCAGCATGATCCCATCCATCCACGCGTCAAGGTCGAGCAGAGATTCGAGTCGGCTTGTCATCTTGCTGTCTTTATCTGTCCATACGGATGATGTAGACTAGCTACTATGTAGGTATTCGAGATTCGAGCTCAAATACCCCGTACTCCGTACTCAGTCCGCAGTGACAAGAACATGCGATGGTGGAAACAGGCCATGGCCATGGCCATGCCCCAGGATAACCAGTCGTGTCTTGGCTCGTGGCGCGCCGCTCGGGATTGGAGGCGATGGACAGACTGGGCTTCCCAAGTGGGATAGCTCAGCGCTTAATTGCTTGAATGGCCAGCCTCTGCACGCGCTCTGACTGGCCACGGCGAACAGCGGGCCGCCAGCGGACCATGGACCCTGGGGCGACGCTTGGCCCGCCCTTGCGTGGGCCCCATCCGCTACCATCTCCCCCCTCGAACTGGGCGCTCGTCGGCGTGCCGCCATTGGCCACGCGCCCGTGAATCACGCCCCGCTGGCTGTCGATGCTCAGCGGCTCGCTGCATCGCGTTGCCGCCCTCCCATTGGCGGCGTCGCAAGCCGCATGTACATTGTGCACACCGTCCCGCGCTCCTCACTGGCCCGTGGCCTCTCGATGCCGCCCAGATGGCTGGGCCCCTGGCCGCTGGGGGCGGGGTGGTATCGACATTGGCTGCGGCCATGCAGGCTCGACTAGACCGCATTGCAATGGGGATGGGGATGGAAGAGCAAGTTGGCCTCGGCCGCTGGTTGGGCCGCCTCCCGTTCTTAATGGCGATGTCCTCCCTCTGCCGGCCGCCTCTCTTCATCGACCCTTTCATTCCGTGATCGTGTGCTGGAGACCGTCTGACTTGCCCTGCCGCCCGTGAACAAGAGACGGCCGAATTGCTTTCCGCATCCACATCACCGCTGCCGTCGACGTAGTCGGATCAGGACTGTCTTTACTGCGCTATATCGCTGCTCTCCAACCTCGCTGACCAGTGGAGCGTCTTACCGACAGTCTCGGTGAGCCCCAGGGAGAGCGTCTTCGACCTTGAGTCGAAAAACTCGATATCGCTACGCATACTGGGCCCGGTTTGACGACGCGACCGGCTGCTGACCGGGAAACTGTTGTCAATAGATCCCTAGCTTCGCTCTAGGAAGGGATCTTATATTGAGCCTAGAGCACACGAGCCGTCTCCGAGAGCTGCAACATGTTGCCTTCACTCTTCCTGGCCACAACGGCCGCCACTTTAGCATCGGCACACACCATCATCACATATCCTGGATGGCGAGGAAACAACCTACACACAAATGACGAATGGCCTTATGGCATGCAGTGGACATATCCATGTAAGTGAACCTCCCGCGTCCCATCAGCCTCGCGGCTTCGCATCGCCGCATCATCTCAGTCCCTCAACTAACATTCGGCTCAGGCGGTGGAATCCCGCTGACAAAAAACCGAACGTATTGGCCGACGACGGGTGGCGCGCTCGCCTTCCAACCTGGCTGGTTCCAGGGTCATCAGACGGCGCTCCTCTACGTCAACATCGGCGTCGGCAATGAGGGGCCGGATGGCGGGCCGATAAACATGTCCAATCCCATGGTCCCGCCGTTCCAGCTGCTCGGCCCCCAGAACGGCCCGTACCCGGGCACTGTTTGTCTGCCGCAAGTACCGCTGCCTCAGAACTGGACGATGAACCCGGGGGACAACGCAACGCTTCAGGTCGTCGAGATTGCGGCGCATGGCGCAGCCCTGTTTTCCGTATGTGCACCCCAGTTGAATTCCTTTAATGTAATCCCTCCCCCTGCTGTCCGTCAGCGTACTGCCAAGCATGAGAGACTATCAAGCCATTGATAAGGGAAGACACAACCCCAGACCGCTAACCAGTTCTGCGTTTCCAGTGCGTCGACGTCACCTTTGCCGAGCCTGGTGACCCGAGAATCCCCGAGGTCAACGAGACCAACTGCTACAACAGCTCGGATCTCGGCTTCGCAACCGTCTACAGCATCACGACGACGCCCATCGGCTCCACCGCAGACAGGGAAGTCAGCGGTGCCGCCGGCCTGCGCCTCCTGCTCGCCAACTCGCCGCTGGCACACTGGCTGGGGTATGTGCCGGTGTTAGCAGGTGCCGCGTTGCTGTTATTGTAACGAGCTCGACGTGATTCGTACACTTGTGTGATACTTAACGCGGGATCGCGATACCAACCTAGCTTCCCAAGCTCTCGGCTTGGAACTCGCAGACAAGTGGTCCCACCGAGAAGGAGCTGTTAGGGGATGATAAGAAAATGAGACGAGAAACTAGCAAGACCATTCATGGATAGACGGTCGTGCTGGGGAAGGAGCCCCGTTTCGTCGAAAGCTTTATACCCATTCATTTTTCACTGTACAAATTCTTTTTTTATTTATTCTTCTCTTGATGTACTTAATTGCCGCAATGGTGTCAGAGCGAGGCTGGCGTTGAGCGGAAGGGGCGCGGTCCTTACTTGGGTAGCTTTGAATCTTAAAGTATTACAAAATTGCTGCTGCTGCACCTTTTGTTGGCATAATCACTATGCACAAATTGTTTAGAACAAGGATCGGTCGGATTGCTCGGGTTAGAAGCCCCTTTGAAAACAGAAGAGATACTCAATGTCCCTATAGAAAGACGATGCACGTAGAAATGTGATGTCCCAACCATACTTGTTTCAATGAAGTGTCATATGCAAACGTCTAGAGGCGGTCACATCGACAGTCGGTTCTACCCCTCGAAGAAAGCTGCTGGCTAGCCTGGTGATGACATTCCATCGTTCCCCAGGGTATGGCCGATGAGGATGCGCGTGCTAGATATTGCAAACCGGACGCGCATAACACAACTGCCACATCGAATAGCTGATCCAGATCATTCCGCACCGCAACAGCTCCCAGAGAACCATCTTGATCGCTGCGCAGGAACTCTCGGACCGTTGAGTTCGATGCAAGGCCCTTTCAGCACGACGAGGGGCTGCACGTTCATCACTGATGTGACGGGAGTTCGCCAGATGCTTTTTTCCAGTCCCAGCTCCCGGAATACAACACCGAGAAAGAACGGCAGTAAAGTAGTCTACATTGCATTGTGCGCTGACGTCGAAGGCCCGACCTACACCAAATACCTATGTCCATGTGAGCCAACAACAAGGTCGAACCACTTAGCGCGATAATGAAGGGATATTCAGGCAGTAAACTCCCAGACAAACCGTCTGACTTGATGGCCACGGCGCCGATTCCGCCCGCACTCGTCCTTAGTTTAAGAAACAACCAGAGTACAGTCATGACATTGTGCCTCAAAAATTGCTCAGGTCACGTTTGAGTACGCGCCCAGTGGGTGATAGGGGTGCCCATCACACCATCAACGAGTCACACACGGCATACATGTCGCGAGAAGCCGCACTAGGTAGTAACAAATATGCTGCGTGTCTCCATTAGGGCCTAGGTAGCTAGAGTTGTAGGCAGCTACTGATATCTCAAGCAATTCCTGATCACATCTCGCCGCAACTGACGTGACCGACTAGCTTGGCGCAATGATACAGCTTTGAAACCTTAGGAATATCAAGAGCTGTCTTCTCATATTACAGCCCAACCAGTTCACTACCGATGCTGGGCCCCCGCACAAACAACATGTTGGTTATAATGCTGTTTCCTGTTATTTCGGGTCATACTCGCAACCTGCAACTTTGTTGGGACATGGTAATAGAGTAGTTCCCATCCTGATAGACTTCTGACCCAACAAATAAACTCACGTCTTAGGCTAGTAATGAGAGACACTCATTTGCTATTGTTTGAACCCGAGCCTCGGATACTCTTTCCTTTGCTGATTTTATTGGAGAAGATAAACTCCTGGCCTCGGGGGTGGCATTTCCAATAACGGTGATAAGTGTGCCAACCGCCACAAGTGCTCGGTAGATGACCTCAGAGTCGGTTTGCTTTTGCAGGACCAGAGCAAGCGATGAGATCAGCCGGGTCTGATTGTCCGTGGATATGCTCCCCAACTGTTTCGAGGCCAAAACGGCGTAGTTGATAGCTACTGTCGTTAAAGCAACTAAAATGTTTCGATTAGAGGGGCCGATAGCAGGCTGGCCCCGGATTCCAACGATTCGGCCGATGAATGAAATGGCGGTTGACGCCTCAGAAGGCTGCGCTAATATTTTCCTCCCATCAACAGTCTTAAATAGATTAGCAATTGTGCGAAGCGCCATCATAACACAATTCTCTTTTGCCTGGCTTCCCTCGGGAACATCGTCCAGCACCGCAGAGATGACTATCTGTATCAGGCTACTTCCGTCGGATGATTTGAATTTAGCGGCAGCCGGTGATGTTGCAATACACCGCAGTAAATCCAGAGGAGCTACTCTATCTGAGTAATCCCATTGTGTGCACATCATGACGACTAAACTGATAGTGAGTTTATCCGACACGGAACCGTTAGATTCCAATGTCTGCTTAAGTATATCGAGTGCGTTTTGCGAGGAAGGGTTGAGAGATATGCCCTTGCGGCCAGCAGCAACGAGGGCAGAGTTAACACTCAGGATCTTTTTGAACATGGCTGTAGGGCATCAGCATAAATAAGGCTACAGCAAGGAGGGAAAAGATAAGGAGAACATACGCTCGTATTTAGCCGCGGTGATATCCAGATAATCTCGAACTGGCAGAATTCTTGAGGTGTTTGTCTCCTCGCCGGTCCGATACTGTGACTCCGTCCCATATGGGTCTTGTCCGGAAGACGACTCCGAGCCCTGACCAATTGTTGCACCTTGAGTATTGGACACAATGAATTGTGCCACCTGGTCTAGAAAGTTCTGAGGCAGCTCGTTGTCGTCAATAAACTTTTGCGCCCGGGTGTAGGGGTTCTCAGATAAGTTATATGGTAGCTTGAGAGAGGGCTGGCCTTCCTCGATCGCAACATCGAAAACGTAGTCATAGGACTGCCCGTTGTATTCAACCTTTCGGCCACTACTGCCAACAGCATCCACGACAGTACCGACGTTGATCCATTGTTGCTGGCCCATCGACCACTGGTGTGCCGTAACGGAACCATCCTCTTCTTTAATCATTTGTACCTGGCCCTCCTTGGTGCCGGATTTGGTCTTGAGGAAATCCGGACCAGGGAGTTTCTCCTTGTTAACGCCACCCACCTGCTGCTGGGGGATAGAAGAGGACTTGACAGACTCATCAAAATGAGCCAAGGTCTCAGTGCTAGCAACGCGCTCTTCGCTCCGCGAAAAGACACGCACAACACCGTCGCTGGCACCAGACACAATATCACCATTGGCAGGACAGACCGCAACAGACCAAACGGAAATGGCGGGGTGAGTGATAGTCTGGACACACTCAGCTCCGCGCCATATTCGGACGGTACGGTCTTCCCCAGAACTAACTAATTCGCCAGAGGGCAGTGATGCCAGCGAGTATATGAAACTTCCATGGCCCCTAAGCTCGCCAACCTGTTGGCCACCAAATTTCCATAAGCGGATGACACCATCATTACTTGCGCTCGCCAAGTCAGCACGGCTTGGGTGGCCTTTGGGCACTCCACAAAGGGCGCGCACTACGTCCGGGGTATATATGGTGGACTGAGGCTGAACTTGGCCGGCAACGCCCTTTGCAGGATTAAACACACGAATGTTCTTATCGGCACAGCCCGTAATGATAAGATCTTCGCTCAGGGGCAAGACGTCCCAAACGGCACCCTCGTGACCTTCCAGGACAGCCTCGGTTTCCCAGTTCCCGACACTCCATATACGGGCTGTGCCATCCCAGCTCCCAGATACGATGAATCTGGACCCCGGGACGACAGCTAGGGCACATACATTTTGAGCATGGCCTATCAGCAAACGCTCGGCATTATCGGAGGGCCCAGCAACGACCGATCTAATGTCGATGATGGATTCGGTTCCGGCGGATACGACCAAGCCTTTGGGGAAGGCGGCGGAAGGTGGCAGGCATGTCAGGCTATTGACAAACTCCGAGCCCTGAGTAACGATACGGGACTCGAAGGCGGGAGGCGAGGAGGCGGTTCGGGACCAGGCGCGTACGGTGTGGTCTCGGGAGGCAGACAGGATGAGATCTGGGGCAGGAAAGGTCACATCGCGAACCTGTTTAGATGGCAGATTAGTTAGATGGGTCCACAAGACAGGGCCCCGACACGGGCTGAGAGCACCGTCACGCGGTACTGTCTACACCTTCACATTATATACGCAGGCGTAGGGGAGGTGGCATATCGGCGACAACGGGAGGCAACGGGGACACGTACGTCGGCTTCGTGGGCGGCCAGCTGCGCAGACAACCTGTAGTTGGACATGGCCCTTCCACAGAGGAGACAGAGGAGACAGAGCTGGATGAGTTGGAGTTGGTTCGTTCGTTGTCAACCGCCCCGGGAGCGCGAGAACGGGCGATGGGCTTATAAATGCGTCGTGGAAGTGATTACCCCGCCGAATGCCGGGGTGCCGATTGGGCGCTGGACAAATGAAGGCAAGCTGGGTATTTTGGCAGAAGCGAGGGGTGCTGTGCTGGGCGAGGTATGATTAGCTTCGCAAGAGAAGGAAATTCACGGTACTGGGGAAGCTCAAGATCGTGTATACCGAATGTATAAGTACGGAGGGGGAAAGGCCAATGCGATAGGTTCGGTTTGTTTCTTTCCCTGCAACCACGTTGCAGGTGTACCATGTCCGATATCGAGACCGCCCATGAAGCTTAGAAATGATATCATGCAAAAGGCCAGGTACCACTTACAGTATCCAGGGGAGACAGTACGCCGAGACGCCACCTAGTGCGCAATAAGAGCTATGTCATCCACCTGGCTAGTCTAAGTACCAGTACTGCACAGGACGGAAGCCCGCCCCTCGCATGCTCGTACGTAGAACCCCGCTAAAAGGTACCTACAGTTAGCTGTACCAAGTATAGCTAGACTTAGGTAGGTAGTACGCTATCCTCACTAGGACCTAGGTTGCATATACTTCTTCACCCCATGCATATCCGTGGGAAGTTGCAGGTATCTACTACCTACCCGGATGGATAGTGTGTGACCTCCCCGCAGGTACGTCTCCAAAGCTGGAACTTGCAAGGGTCCTGGACACTGGATAACTATCTCGACTCGAACTTCCGCTCTCCCAGATTTGCGACGGCATCTTTTTGTCCTCTGCGCATCCAAACAGCCCGCGCAGAATCCGTCTCGCAACCACGCCGCCCCATCCACCTCTATTCCGTCCCGGCCCCTCTCTCCCTCACTCTCCTTTCCTCTCTTGATGCTTGCCACGCCTGTCTCTCTACCTTCAAGGTTCGTTTTGCGCACCCTTCGGTCATCCTCGGCGTTCTGGGGGACAGCATAACCACCAGTTGCGCTCGTGGTGGAAGGGGTTCTTTTCTTCCCATCTACCTTCTTTTTGCCTCGGCTGGCACTGGTTGACACGCAAACGCAAGAGGCCTTTTCTTTCTGACGATTCATACGACATAACGAGACGAAACGATACCACTTGACACGGACCCTGTCTCCTGACCGAGACGGAACAAGCAGGACAGGGCCAATAGACTAGATTACGTACTGGCAACGGTCTCTCCTAATCTCTCTTTTCACCTCTCAATTGCGTCCATTCTTGCGACGCCGGATCCTACTCCTTCCACCCATCCTCGAAGGAACTTACCCATCGCCTGTAGTGGCCAGCTGCCCAGCCTTCTTTGCACTTGGATTGCCCGCATCCATCTGCCTTAAGCTGTTGTCCAGTTGCACTTTTCTCGCCAAATTTGATCGCCAACTCCTTTGGTCCTCGTCATGGCTTCTACCACTCCCGATCCGCCCCGGCAGTATGTGCCTTTGACCTGCCATGGCCATTCGCGTCCTGTCCCTCACATCAGCTTCTCACCATTGGAGAAAGACGAATCCTACTATCTGATCTCGGCCTGCAAGGGTACGTTGACCCCGTTTATATCCTTAGATCGCGGTCTGGGTCTGGAGACTAACAACAACATGTCTAGACGGTAATCCCATGCTTCGCGATGGCCAGACTGGTGATTGGATCGGTACCTTTATCGGTCATAAGGGTGCAGTGTGGCAGGCCAGGCTGAGCCCCGATGCCAGCACCGCCGCTACAGCCTCGGCTGATTTCACTGCGTAAGTGTCCCTTTCCCCTATTCTCGTGGTATACAAACGTATGGGTTTGATACGACAGCTCGCTAACTCTTGTCCATAGGAAGATCTGGGATACCCACACCGGCGAATTGCTTTGCACCCTTCAGCATGATCATATTGTTCGCGCCGTTTCGTACCCGCCTGACAGTTCTGACCTTCTTGCCACTGGCGGACAGGAGAAGAAGCTTCGCATCTTCGATTTGACCGACATTAAGCCAGTAGAGCAGGGTGAATCTGGGGTCACACCCCAGACAATCCCAGCTTCAGCAGGTTTTGAGATCGGCGCAAATATCCACACGGCCTCCATCAAGTTCATCGTTTGGACTAGAGATCCGAACATTCTGATCACAGCCTCCGACAACACTTTGCGATGGTTTGATCTTCGTACACGACTAGTTGTCAAGGAGGAGGTTTTGGATGGAGAGATTGGTTCTTGCGAACTTTGTGGTCTAGCTCCAGAGTTAATGTCTCGGAGTGATCTGGGTGAGGGCTTACCCTTGCTGGCCGTTGCCGCCGGGAAGTCTGTCTATTTTTGGGGCGGGATGAACGCCACCAAGAAGCTGAAATGCCTCAAAATGAACTATCAAGTTGCCAGTGTAGCTGTGGACCCCAGAGGCAGGAAGATTGTTGTTGGCGAAGACAAGCCTGCAACATGGGCTAGGGTCTACAAATGGGACGATGGTACTGAGATTGGTGGGTTCATGATTCGTTTTTCTTCGGTCCGTGGGCTAATATTCTATAGATATCCACAAAGGTCATCATGGACCTGTCTGGTCTGTTGCATTCTCCCCAGATGGCAAGCTTTATGCGACAGGCTCGGAAGATGGAACTATCAAGATGTGGAAGAACTGCGAGGGTTATTATGGACTCTGGCGGGGTGGCGCGGGTGGTGGCAATGGATCCGATCGATTCGCCGATTAGAACTGTGGTGTATTGTCTCGTGGTCCTGTGTCCGCCCCGTGTCGCCCAGCTGTCGAGCTTCTTGGCAGCTCATCATCGAGCGACTCGCCCTGGGAGGCTATCCCCATCTTCCCAAAAGTTAACAGCAACTAGTCTCCATCATGCAATATGCCCTGGGCTGAATTGGAGGACCTAGAGCTAGGCTTTGCAGTCGGGCAGTGAGTTGATAATTCACCGTTTTCAGCCAAGCCCTTGCACAATGCGTTTTCCCTATTAGTTCAATGTCAAGCCGCTGATCATATTCTAAAGCTGTTGGAATTATCAGGTACAGCCTCAAGCCTCGAGGTTTAGAAAGGCATTGATTGTACCATCCGCATGTAGGCTGGTCATAGTAACATCAACATACAAATAAGATAGCTAGAGTCCCTAAGTAGGTACCGAATTCATCGGCATACCTGCCATTGTAGTCACTGTCGGGTACCGGGCTGCAGTCTGTCTGACCTCGAATCGATGCTCTACGAGCTAAGTGCAGGCGATGCACTGCTTCTTGGTGCAGGTTGCTGTTCACATGATAGGCACGGTTACTCCCATTGTCAACTCACATTTATACCTTTTAATAAGTACCGTGGCAACGCGGCGCGTTGTATCCAAGTACACAAGGTATTTGTTTACCTCTGTACATTCAAGATTGGCCTATCTGTCTAGGTATCTACTACTTGGTAAGGAGCCAGCAAACAACTCAGGACTATTAAATACCTAAGTACCTAAGGTAGATAAGAAGTGGTACGTACCTGTTGTGAGGGCAATTCCTTCTTTTTGCCCCCCTCGTTCCATGCCTTTTCCTTAATCCCACATCTTAGCTTTGCCATCAGCTTGTTCTAAACCCGGCCTGTGGGAAAACTGCCGGCTCGCCTCGTGAGATCCCGCCTCATTCTTCTCCAGTCAGCTATCTCTAGCTAAAGTGCATACTTCTCTCACCTTTGGTCTGTTCCCAGCATCACGGTCACATTCATGCTTATGGTTTTGTTATTCCTAACTGTGTTGCAGACCGTGAGAAGTCTCGGCAACTGTTGCCACCAGCGTCGCTGTAAACCACCATTCTCTTACCGATCCAACCAAAGCAACGTATTCCTTCCTGTTTTGTACGCCAGGAATTTGGTAAGTCATGATGGGATATAAAACAACAGCTAATGCAATAGTTTGCTGCTTTCCTGGACGTCCTAATGTCGTCCTGAGCCTCCGAGCAGCGTCTTTGCCGCACAGTTGCTGTCTTTCTTCTTTTTGCACCAGCTCACTAACGTACATTGCTTGCAGCATCCTAGCTTCCTACTACGGTGAACTATCAATAATGAGTGATGCCAACCTCGACAAAGCTCCCAGCAATGATACGGTTGACATGCCGGACAACGCAGCCGTCACGCCAGGCGATGCAGATAGCTCCTCTACTAAGAAGCGCAAAGAGCCCCGTGAGTATTCGAATAATCCCAACACGGTGCGGGCTCGCCTTCGCCTGGCAAGCCTCCCACCGTACCGACTTGCCGTCGAGCGTGCCAGATCAAATGACATGAAGGCCGTCTCCTGCGCCTGGAAAGAACGCACCAAGACCGAGTCCTTCATGGCAGCCAGCAAGTCACGGAAGAAGAGGATCCTTGAGCAGGTGGAGAGGCAGATCATGGACCGTCGACGCCGCAAGAAAATCGACTATGACTCCAAGGTCTATGCCCTCAATAAGAAGTACTTGGCCAACGGATTCAGGCCCGCCGAGTCTCCTAGTTCCATGACCAACGACGCTGGCGAGTCTGCGTCGGATTTGGCTCCGCCTGGTTACCTGGCATTTCCCACTGCCCAGCCAATCGCCGAACTCATGGAGATTCCGAAGAAATCTTCTGCCGGTACCATGTCGGGCAGGCCAACCTCAACCGATGCCATCGGCGCCGCCGATAGTGCCCCCGGTGTCAATGATAATGGTACTCGATCTACGTCTAAGCCCCCAACCACCAATGTTGAAGATGGCAGTGTTCCATCCAACTCTACACCCCCGGCCGGCCCCGCGACTACCCACCCCAACCATGAGCTGAAGGTTATCATCGAGGAGCTCAAGGCACAGCACGAGGACCTGAAGACGCAGTATGAGACACAGAGACGTCGTCACAAAGAGGATGAAATGCGCCGCGAGGGAGAAATACAAGAGTTGCGAAGCATCATCCAGAACACGAGAAATGAGGTCCAGGATCTAGCCGGCCGGCTTAATTCAGCCGGTTCCGCCTACACGCCGACTCCCTTCTTCACGCCGACTACCGCTTACACCCTTTCGCCGTCTCTGGGCTATACACCAAGTCTGGGCTACCCGGCGACTCCGGGCTATTCTCCAACCCAGAATCATTCCCCGACTCCTCCACCCGTCGCACTCGTCCCACGCTACGACGACCATTTCCTATGGAGCCGCGGGCCTTCAGACGATGACGGCTACAAGATAGACGGCGACTACACCATGCCCATTGATGACGACTATTCCTTCGCAGGATTGTTAGGCTTACAAGAAATGGGCTTCTGAGGAGGAAATTCGCCATCTGAAGGAGATGAGGGCTCTGCTTTCCCCGCGCTTCTAGTTTTTGTGGCCTCAACCGGGCGGCTCTTATGTGAGCATCCCCTATAGGTCTTTCTATTATTTTGAATTCCCATGGGCGAGGTAATTGACTTTAAAAAAAAAAAAAAAATTGCGGATTCGATATTAAAGATTCGTTCATGACGTTGGGTTTTAACTGTACGAGTACAAATCGCCATGGGAAGATCAGTGCCTTGTCACGTTTGTTTAGCTACATCTGGGTAGAGAGATCGTAACTCTCAAAGTCAAGTACCCAAATACATAGAGAATATGGATTCATCAATCCACCCTAATTGTCTTTTGCGAGCTTCCTGTGTCATGCTCTGGTTTCATATTGCGACAATACACATCAGTCAATCGAGCAGCATGTGAGTACCTACAGTCTCCCTTGTCACTTTCGGTAATCTGTTTAAACTAGATGGCTTGCAGTCACCACTTCACGCACTAACGGACACTAAGCAGAGCAATCGGGCTTCAATTAAATAGCTACTTTCTATATACGGGAATGGCGCGCACGTCAAGCATGCAATCAAGCCACCCAGATCGCCAGCCGCTTCAAGTTCCCCATTCAGCGCCGACCACATCGTCCCGACACAGCACAGCGCTCGTGACAGCAATCACGGCGCCGGCGCGGGCACGGGCGGCACCGTGGCCGCCGACCCGCGCACGTTCAGCTTCCTCGACACGCGGGACATCCAGCTCCACCTCTCGGCCGTCGCCAGCTCGGCCGGGTTCTCCATCGTGCCGTAGGGCTGGGTGCTCCCGAGCTCCGGCAGCGGGCCCTCGGTGCCCAGCTCCGCGTCGGGGAGCCGCCTCCTGGCCGGCGCCTTCTCCTCATCCTGCTGCTCCGTCGCCGTCGTCGTCCCCCGTCGCCACCACCTCTCGCGCCACCGCAGCAGCCGCCTGCGCGCCCAGGCCTGCGCCTCGAACACGAAGAACGTCTTCGCCTCGCCCGCGCGGTACCGCCGGTAGCGCTGCAGCACGCAGTACCAGCCGTACGTGGCGAAGATGACGAGCAGGATGGTGAGCAGGACCGTCGCCACCACGGTGAAGTCCGGCCGGGGGCTCCTGCCACCACGGCCGTCCGCGTCCTCTTTCACCGGGACGACGGGTGTGGCGCTGGTTTTCTGCCCATTCTGTGACGACGTGCTTGGCGGTGGCGGTGGGCTTGTTTGGGCTTCTCGTGTCGTGCTTGGTGGCGATGAGGATGGGCTTGTCTGGCTTCCTCGTGGTGCGCTCTCCGTCGGCTCTGGAAGCACCGTTCGGACAAGCGTCGATGATCTCAGTGATGACGAAAACGAAGTAGGACCGGAAGGGAGGCCTGCCTCTGTTTGTGGCCCTACAGATGAAGCCGAACTCTCCGGGGTCGACGTCGGTAGTACCTGGCTAGGGGGGTCTGTACTCCTCGGCCCAGGCGTAAGAGGGTCTGTCTCTAGGCTATCGAGATCCTCCGCTCGCCAACGGATCTGAATGGCGGGCCCGACCGTCACCTGGGCGCCGTTTGTGGAAGCTGTGCGTGACATGCCCCAGACGCCGCCGCGGAAGTCAGATGTGTCCGACGTGCAGACATGACCACTGTGACAGCGGTGAGTAAGGACTCGAGCTTGCAGCCGGGTATGCGGCGCATGATACTCACTTCGGTACGCAATAGGCCGCCGTCTCGCCAGCCGTGATGGCGGGAAAGCCTTGGCCTGTCCTCGGGTTCTGCACGATGCATGAGGGCCCTACGTAGAAGCCACTGGGACAGATGGCAGGCGAGTAGTACTCAAATCCGCGCTGCGAGAGATAGCCATCCCAGGAGGGCGGATCACACGATGCAGGCGCCGCGGTGGGGAACGGAGGAAACTGGGAGGGCACCTTGGTCGTCGTCAGGAGCCATGTCGTCGGACATGGCGGCGTGAAAACGGTGGTGAGGGCAGCGAGCGGCGGCGTCAGAGTCGCCGCCATGATTCGGTTTGTTCAGTATAAGCGATCATCCAACGCCCGACGAACAGTTGTATCAAGAGGCAGAAAGTGATGTCGAGCGCATATATCAAGCCGCCTTTCCACCGATCTTGTCTTGTCCATCAGCGTGCCCACGCTGTGTGCGCGATATCCAGATCGGCTAGCAGCTGTGAGAGATCGATCGCCTCTCCAGCCCAGCGGAGACGGGTAGAGGCTAGACAAGATAGATCGATCCTCGGGGTCGAGGGGACGCTTCCCGTTCCTGGTAGCACATCCGAGCGAATATCTACCTGGCGGGGAAGCTCACTTTGGCTCTATCCGGGTTTTGCCGCACAGGAACACCCGGCCCTTTGCTGTTGGTTTCGGCTTCACATGCCCGTGCGCCAACCATGGCGGCGATCATACATCGACGCTGCGATTTCGACGAATCTGCTAGCTCGGCCAAGGTCGAGGTGCCATTGCGGAAGTGTCTCACAATTCTGTGATGGGTACTCTCCCCTCAAAACAGGGCCAAAACGGCCCCTGACAGCTTATCTAGCACTGCAACGGTCATGACCTTGTATTTTACTTGGACATTTACCTGGTCATTGGCGATCGACGAAACCCGGGAAGATGGCAGAGCTAACGTATTGAACCAGGTAATCGGGCGGGAATGTACGCATCTGCTGCTCGAAGTAAGCAATTTGTGAGAATGGACGACATTGTTTGGGCATATTTCCTTCGTCCACGTAGAAGATGCACCCCAGTGAAAGAAAACAGTTCCCCGCTGCCAAAAGGGGCGAACCCCACGCGATTTGCTGCCTCAGGTTCCGCGGTAATACAGCTGCAAGGACCACGCAGGGGACAAATCAGCTTTCGCTGTGGCTGGGACCCAACCACGGCCATGACACAAGCATCAGGGTCGAGGCTTGGCAGGCCGGCTCGGTCCTGGCCGTGATCCCATCTCGATCGCAACAGTTCCACTGCTCGTGTTTCGGTAAGTGCTGTTGGCGGCGCCCGAACTTAGAGCGAAAGACGAAATTGACCCGAGGAACGAATGGCTTCCAAGGTTTCTCTGAGTTTTTTTTTCAGGCTCCAGGCCGCTCTAACTGGCCGAATTGGCCGCCGAGCAGTCAGTCCCCTACGATACTACCATCGCCAGGCCGTCTCATCCTTCATGAACCAGTCGGACAGCATGCAGTCGTGCTTTTGACACAATGCTCGAGAAGCGACTAATAATAGTCGCCGCCAGCGCAACCAACGACTTACCCGGTAGATTGCAACTCGAGAACTCGGCAACCCTGTCAGAGAATCATCCATGAACGGTGTACGCGAAGAACGGAACAAGGGAGGCCAGAATCCGACAGACCATCGCTATAGTTTCGTCACATTGTTGGTCAAATTACTTGTTTCACACAGATTGAATGTGTATTAGATGCTCCTTTCTGCTAGCACGTTGTGTCCTCGTGTATGTGACCCAGGTACAGACCGGATTATGTCTAAACACCGTCCTCGATCCTTCTATCTAGGTAACCGAAACAAGAGGCCAGTTGAACATAGTCAGCCGTATGTTCCATGACAAGTGAACAAAGCGCTTTGTCTCTATCACACCTCTTTCATGAATAACAAACTGCTATAGAGATCATCAACTTCACAGTGTCATGATTCTTTCAACCCAGCGAAAGCGGGAGGATAAAAAGATACCTTGAGATGCCGCTGTCAGGAATATGTCCTGCTCTTTTCTTCAACCCAGCTTCCACGTTGCACACTGTCGAGCGAGCTGCAAAGTTTCTGCAGAGTCTGCACCGTTGAATATCCTGTGCATTTGTCTCTAGAGACCATATCTCATAGGTAAAGCCCATCAGACTCGGTGTAAGAACCCAGTTGGCTGACCCAAAACCTGACGCTGTCTTGGAGCCATTATAACCTATTCACCGCACTTCTAGAACTCTAAAATCCCTGAGTCGAGCGTAATCGCGGAACTCACCTTCGTCGCATCCCTATGGCCAACCCAGGAACACCTCCACGACCAACTCACGAGAACATGGACCCACCACCTCGAGGCCGGCAAAATCGCCCCCCTCCTCTGAAACTAGACACAGCAGCAAAACCACGGGAACGCTCCCCCACTCCCACCCGTCCCCCGAGCGAGCTCCAGGAGAAGCTCAGTGCCGCCATGAGGAGGATTGCCCGGGACGCGCCCGCCTCCTCGAGCCCGAACCCCTACGCCTCGCTAGCCGCGCTCAACCCGTACGGCACCGAGGCCGAGGACCTCCCGTCGCTCCCCGCGACGTCGCCCCGGACGACGCCCCGGACGACGACCCCAACGTCGGGCCCATCGACGCCCACAACGTCGGTCCCAACGTCGGCCCCAACATCGGCCCCAACGACGGCCCCAACGACGCCCACAACGGCATCCCCGGCCCCAACGGCGCCCACAACGGCATCCCCGGCCATGACCCCGCGCGCGGAGAAGCACGCTCTGGACATGGCCCGCCTGGAGTGGGAGATGGACTCGTTGCACGAGGCCATCGAGGCCGAGGAGCGCGCCGCGCTCCGGGCTCTCCGGCAGCTGTGCGTGGTCAGCAACACCACGCCCACGCAGACACGGCGCCCGCGGGCGGACGAAGCCGAAGATAACAAATAGGTAGACGACGGGCAGCTAACAGATAAGGTAAGGGCTACAAGACAAAAAACCCCCCCGCCCCTTAGTATACTGAGCGCCAGGTCTCCAAACAGCTCCTAGAAGAATGCTAAGCTAGCGAAAGCCTGCTGGAGCTGCTCGGGACTACTAACCCCCAACAGGACTTTCTCCACGAAGTAGAGAAGGAGAGAGCTGCTTTAGAGGCGACCCCGATGTCCCTACCTTAGAATATAGACTACTGTAATAAATAGTAGGCCTACCCGCCAAATCCATGATCGCAAGCCCTTGTTACGACGTGACGCAAAGGGATAGAGTATTGTAATGGTTTACCATGCCGAGTAAGAATCTTCTAGTCACGCTGCGACCGACTGTGTCTTCTAATGATGAGTCTAATTGGCAAGGCCACCGTTGCTTGCTCCTGGTCATGTGTTTATTAGAGAATATATAAGTCCTAACATCCCATGTACACCGAGGTCCAGAGGGAATCGCGGCATACGAAAACATCATAAAATCAATACCGTCCATACTCCCAAACACTTGGTAGTCTACCGCAACCAGAACAATCCGACTCGCTGCGCAGCTCTCCCAACCGCTTTAATTGCAAGAGTTGTCTGGTTTTCAGATGCAGCTCACTATGCATGTTATAAAATACGCCCAGAAATACATAAAACCGATAGCCACTATCGCTGTGTTCAGCATTGTGACCAGATGCTTCGATAAATGTGGGATCGTTCCGTTAGCCATTCGTTCCTCCATAATTCCTCCATAACGTCAGTAGCTTCGTAATATCTCAAGAGTTCAAATGTGTATACATGCCCATGCTTTGTCCCCTAGGAAGAAACCCTATTAAAATACCACAAAAAATGACAACGCCAATCGCCCAGGATATACTACATCGTTAAAGGGTCATACCGCTAGTGGTGTAGCAGTCCTCTCGCGCATGGTGCTGTTCCGGGCCGAGGAGACCACCACATACATCTACCGGCTCAAGGCGGTCATATTGTCTTGCCGTCGCAATCGGGGATCTTAACGCCGTTTTTCAACTTTCGGTTGACATCTAAAATTCCCCACTGGTCTTCCCATTCTTTTCCTGGCTCATTAAAGCTTATTTTCCAAGGCTCGTCGAACATCTCGAACCAGAAATAGTTCGTGCCGTTATTCAAAGCCTGGCAGACCCAGGTGTCCAGGAGCGTGTTGAGTCCATCGATACCAGCCACGGCCCCATGCTCGCAAGTTGTTACCTTGTCATCGCCACAGTCGGTACCGCCTTTAGTTGGCCATCCAATCTCTGAGATGACGTTCTTCTCCGAGTCTGACTTAAAGAACGAACCAGCTTTGTTGTGCCAAAATGTCCAGGTCCATGATGCTGCCTGTTTGGCGTCCTGTCCTGCAAAGAACGGATGCACGTTGCCCATGATATAGTCGCTGAGTTGTGCCAAGTTTGCATCCCATTTATCTCCCAAATCACTGGTCGCTACCGGGAGGTCCCAGTTGTGATTGCTAAGGTTGGAGCGTACATCGCCCAATAAATCTCCCAACTGTTGTGCGGTCATCTGCTCACGGAACAGAATCTCGTTGCCGACAATTAGCCCCTTGAAGGGCTTATCTCCGTACTCATCTAGAATATGCCACATACGGTCGAGCTGACGGGTGTTGGTCACATTGTTTTCATCTTGCCATACACCGAGCCAGATTTTGATCTGATCCTCCATCTTTAACTGTCTTATGGCGTGGATGGTCATCTCGGTCTGGTTGCAATCAGTTCCATACAACCGTAGAGTGTTGGTCAGCTGCGATAGGATGGCCACATCGCGGGTCACGTTGTTCTGTGAAGGAGGGTCCTTCAAGCAGTCGGGATATTGTACGTTGATAGGCGTATAGTCCACCCCGGGAAATACCTTGTGGAGGTTGGGATTGTTCAACAAAGCTTGGATCTCGTCGGAGTCGATGTTGAGATCTCCATTCTGGGCCGAATCGTCGTTCGCCGACTGTCCGCCCGAGTTAGTCGCTTTATTGCCTTTCTTGGCATACATTGATCCCACGACACCACCGACGACGGCGCCGGCGATCACTAGCACAACAATAATGCCGATGATCCATGACCATTTCTTCCTGCTGCTGCTTTGTTTCGCCATCCATTCAGATTTCTCTACGCGGGTGCCAAGTTCATATTCGCCAGCACCCGCACCCGAGTAAGCGGTAGCTGGATTTTGCACTGGGTCGTAATTGACAGCACTATTCCGGTTTTTACCAATGAGGCCGCCGAGCACACCACCTGCAACTGCTGCACCCGCGGTTGCAGCAGCTCCACCAGTAGCGGCAGTTGCACCATTTCCGCCTCGGCCACTCGAATTGCCGACGCTCAACATGCTGGTTCTAGCAGAGCGTCGATACTCGAGACCGTCGTCCCCGTCATCATCGATGTCGTTGGGATTGACTACACCCAATCGTGGATCCATCCGCTGACCATAAGCCATCTGCGGATCCCGAAAAGGATCACTGTGAAAGCTATTCAAACTTCGGGTAGGAGTAGAACTGGTGGCTACTGGGGCCAGATAGGGCGACGAGCCTTGGCCCTGTGTATAGGGACTACGGCCACCTGGGCCATAAGGGGATTGATCCTGCCCATATGGTTGGGCTTCTGCATAAGGAGTGTTTTGAGGCTGCGCGCGCTGGTAGGCTTGGGGGTACGGGGGCTGCTGCTGGTACGGCTCGGTAGTTCTCATGGCCTCGAGGCCACTTTCCCGGGCATGCCGCTCTGCAACGCTCATGGCGAGACCGGGAATGCCACCAGCGGCGGACTCGCTAAAGTTATCAGCGCCAGGCGTGATACTAGTTGGCTGCGCTTCGTGTCCCCAAGTCGGTTCTGCTGTGTCGTGATGAGGCGGCGGTATAGGCGGCGCGGCTGAGGAAGAGATGGCAGCCCCTTGCGTGTTGGCGGCGTAGGTTCTATCTTGACGCAACCGGGCGAAAGACGAGTCTGGGTGCGCGGCCGGGTGCGCTGTCGGGCGAGGGTTGTCTCTATAAGGCGGCTCGTCGCCGTCTCCGTACCGTGGTTGGCGTGCGTCAGGGTCGTACAAAGGGCCGTCTGGGCCTGGATATTGTTGCGATGAGGGATGCGAGCTGTCGAGAGGGGCGCGTTCGCCAGGGTCAGAATCAAGGAAGTAACGGGGGCCCATGGTGCCCATGTTTCAGTAGCGCTCCTGGGTAATGACCCAGATATTGACCTAGATATTGCTACCGGCGCTCGCGGCTGGACGGACACGTGGGTGTGTGGGTCGATGAGGCAGAAACAAGGCGATAGGGAAGACCGATCAATCGGGTAGCACTACTAGCGAGGCAAGGGTGGAATGTAAAGTACAGTAGAGTACAGTGTGTGTTGGATGATAATCAATACGAGCGGCGGGCTCGAGGCACTCCAGGGTGGGCTGCGCTCCAAAGGCGCAACGGCCCAATGGCGGCGCTGTCGTCACTGTCGTCGCTGTCTAGTTGGCGGAAGCGCACCGATGTAGATGGCGAGCCCGCCACATATATTACAGACTGCAGCCGTAGACGCAGCGCGAGATATGCTTGCAGCAGCAGAGGGCCATTAACGAGCGTCGATGGCGCTGGGCTGGCCAAGGCGGAGCGTGATAGGCAACCAAAGCCTCTCGCAGCGACGGAGAGCGGGCGTTGAGTGGTCTGCTCTGGTACTTGGTAGATATGCTTGCTGTATATGCTGTATTACCGGGGCGATGGGAAGGGGGGGGCGTTATAAATGATATCGTCGTCGGCGAAATGGCCCTCCCACGAACCGATGCTGCAGGATTGTGTGCCTCGTAAAACGCAAGCCAAGGTGAGAGTTGAGGCTGCGTCTCGACGAGATGAGAGGAGCACTGGAGAGACGCAGGTCGGCATCAATCAACATTGAAACAGGCCATGTGGGGTACCTGTGCCTGGGCTTAGCCCGACCGTCCTTTTTAGTAGTTCCCCTTTTAGTACGTATATGGCAGTAAGTGGGATCGACGCTATGGGCTGTGCCAACCACAGCTGGGGCACCCATGTGTTAGATAATGCACCTGCAGTCGCGTCCGTTTAATCGTGTGTGTATTGATTACTTTTGTGTGCCCCACCCCTGTTCTGAGGGATTTTTCCTACCTATACTAACTTAGTAAGGAATAGTAATTTAGTTAAATACCTGTTGACTATTTATTGGTACCCCTTAGTATAACTATTATTTTAGGCTTAACTTCCACTTATATTATTTAATATACCTTTGTTAGAATAGGTGATTTTAGTAGCTGTTTTAGCTTTTTTAATACTATTAAAATATAAGTTGATTTTATTTTATAATAGTTTTTTTAGTATTTTAATATAAAATTAGTAAAAAAAAAGAACTATATTTAAATGCCCTTTTTTAAAAAGTATTTAAAGTATAGTTTAATAAGCTTTACTAGGAATTAAACCTAGGTTTTTAGTTATTAAAGCTAAAAAAGTAATTATAATATTATAAAACTTTTTTTTCTTATTATAAAAAGTTAAAGTTAATTCTATATATAAAGTTTTTTAATAATAGTGCTAATAATGGTTTTTAAATAGTAAATATGTAAAAAGTTGATTTTTTTTTTGTTAAAGATTTTTTTAAAGCTTTTAAATTGTTTAAATTGTTTAAAAATGCGTTTTTTGTGTTTTTTACGTTTTTTATATTTTTAATATTTTTTGCGTTTTTAGCTTTTCTAGTTAAAAAACGCGTTTTTAAGTTAGTTAGGCTTATTTAGCTTAAAAAGGTTTTTTATTTTTTTTTAATAGTATTTTAGTTAGTTTATTAGTAATTATATTACTTAAAAATATATAAATAATTTAAATAGTATTTCTTTTTATTTTTTGCTTTAATTAATAATTATAAATATTAATATACTTTAGTTTAGTTTTTAAAGTTGTAATTTCTTTAGTTACTAAACTAATTATTTAGTTATTATTATATTAAATAGTAATTTTATATTTATTTAAGTTAATTTTAATTTTTTTTAATAGTTTTAATATAAAAAAGCTTTTTTTAATAGTTTATAATAAAGTTAAAAGCTTTGCTTTAATTATTAAAATTATTATAGTATTTTATTTAATAGCTTTTTAACTAATTATACTTTTAAAAAGTTTTATTATATAAGTTTAAAAGCTTTTTTAATTAAAAGTATTATTAGTAAAAAAAAAGTTGCTTATTATTATAAAACTTTTATTACTTTTAAATTATAAGCTATAATATTAGGTTTTTAATAAGTAGAAAAGCGTTTTATTAGCTATTTTATAATATATTAAACTAGAATTTAAATTAAATTTAACTAGCTTAAAAATTATAAAAACTATATTTAAATATATAATTACTATTATATATAAAATTAATTTAACTTTTTTTATATATTAATATATTAATTATAAAAAAGTTATTTATTTATAAAACAAAAGTTTAATTAACTTTATAAAAGTATTATAATTAAAAGCTTTATTTTTAAAAGTATTAATTTTTTTAATATATATTACTTAAAATAATTAAATTAGCTTTTATTAATAATTATATATTATTTTTATTTTTAAAAACTATTAAAAATCTTTTTTACTAATTAATTAATACTTTTTTTAAAGGCTTTTAATTACTTTTATAATAATTTTACTATAATTTTAATAGTAAATAACTATAATATTATTTATATAAATAAAAATAAATATATTATAATATTAAAAGTAATAAAACTTATAAAAAATAAAACTAAAGTTTAAAGTAATTAAAATATATATTAACTTTTTTTATTATAGTAAAAGTAATTCTTTAAAGCTATAAAATACTTTTTAAAATAAAAAATTAATACTTTTTTTTTTATATTTTAAAAGTATTTTTATATAAATCTTTTTATTTAATTTAATATTAATAAAAGTATTAATAATATTATATTATTTAAGTTTTAAATTAAATTTTATAATAATTATTATTAATAATTTAAAGGATTTACTAATTAAAATAATAATATAAGTATTTTTTTTTTTATTAAAAAGTTATTAGTTTTTTTTTATTATTAGTTTTTTTTTATACTTTTAATATACTTTATATTTATTAAATTTATATATATATATTTATATATAATTAAAAAGTAATTTTTTATAAGTTTTTTTTTAAAAAATCTTTTTTTAAAAGTTTATTTTTTAATAATTCTTTAAATAAGCTTTTTTAGCTTTTTTAAATATTTTTTTAAATAAATATATTTTAAGATTTTTATAAAACTAAAGTAGTAAAAGTAGTTTTTAACGTTGAATTTTCTTTTTTACTTTAAGCTTTTTTTTTAGCTTTTTTTTTAATAATTATATTTTAACTTTATTTAAACGGCTTTTATTAAAGTAATATAGTAATTTTTTTAAATATTTAGTTTTAATTACTTTATTTACTAGTTTATTGTACTTTAGTTTTATAATATTTAAATGTTTTATATTAAATATAGTTTTTTAGTAATTTTTATATGCTTTTATTCCGGTATAAAAGTTTTTTTAATTTTTAAAGCTTATTTAAAAAACGTTTAACTTTTTTAAAAAGTTTTTAAATTTAAAGCTAATACTGCTAATAGTAATTAAAAATACTATTTAAAGTACTAATTTTTTTAAAAATATAAAGTAAAGCTTTTTTAATAAATAAATAAGTTAATTAAACTTTTTATTATTTTATTTTAAGGTTTTTAAGTTAATTTAAACTGTATTTATTTTTTTTTTTTAAAATTAATGTTAAAAACTACTTTTAATAATATTAGTATAATATTTAAAAGATTTTTTACTAAGTTTTTTATTATTATTTTTTATATAAGTGTTTTTTTTTGTAAAAAACGGTTTATTACTTTAAAAAATAAGTGTTTAAATTTATTAATTAAAACTTTAGCTAAATTATTTTTTAAGTTTTTTAAATTGCTTAAAAAAGTAGTTTTTTTATTAAAAATAACATTTTTAATTATTATTATTTTATTAATTATAAGCTATTATATATAATAAATATTAAAAAAGTTATAACTAATTAAAAAGCTTATTTATACTTTTAAATTAAACTTTTTTAAATAATTAATTCTTTTTTAAGCTTTTTTAATTATTATATAAACTTTATAATTATATATATATAAATAGTTTAAATAAGGCTTTTTTTCCTTTATTATTTTTTTTTTTAATATTATATAAAAGTAAAATCTTTTATAAAGTAATTTTTAGTTATAAAGTTATTTTAAAGTTTTATTATATAAATAAATTATTATTTTTATTATTTTAAGTTATAAAAACTTAAAAAGCTTAAAGTTTGTTTTTATAATACGTTTTTTATTTTATATAATATATATAACTTTTTTTATACTTTTATTTTATATTTAAATATTTAAAACTAAAAGTTTAATTTTTATAAAGTAGTTTTATAATAATTATTTAAATATTAAACTTTTTATTAGTTTTTTATTTATTTTAATTACTATAATTATTAAATTAAAATATTAATATAAAGTTAAAATTAAATTAGTTAAAACTATTTAAATAATTAAAAAAGTTTAGTTAAAAAAATAATAATTAAAATAAAAACCTAAATAACAGTTTATTATAATTAGTAATATAATAAAGCTTTTTAAATGTTTATTAAACTTATAAAAGTTTAATATAATATATTTTTTTAATTTAATAAATTTATTTTTAAAAGCTTTTCATATTTAATATATAATTTTTTTTAAAGTATATTTATTATAATTATTAATATAAAATTAGTTTTTAAATAATTTTATTACTTTAATTTTAAATATTTAGTTTATTAAATAATATAAAGCTTTAAATTTTATATACTTTATATATAAATGCTATTTAAATAAATTTTTTTAAAGTAGTTTTTTTTTAATATATAATATAATTTAATTTTTTTTAATATAAAAAACATATTTTAAAATAGTTAAAAAAATATATTTAATTATAAATATATTATATAAAACTTTTAAATAATAAAAAATCAAGCTGTTTTACTTATTTAAAGTATTTTAATTTAGTTTATTATTTTATTAAATATTTTATTTATTTAATATTTTTAAAAATACTAAATTATTAGTTATATTAAATATAAAAGTTATATTATTTAATTATATAATTATAAAACTTTTAAAGTTTTTTTTTATTATAATAACTTTTTTATAAGCTATTATAATAAAAAAAGTATTTTTTATATAAATTAAATTATTTAAATTAGCTTTTTTAATATTAGTAAATTTTGTAAAACTATTAAATATATAAAAAAAAGCTTTAAAATTTAATAAAACTAAATTTTTTAATAAATAATTATAAAAAAGTTTTAATTTCTTTTTAATTATTAGTACTATATTTATAATTTTTTTTAATAGTTAAGTTTTTTTTTTAAATTTTTAATTATTTTTTTTAAGTTTTATAATTATTTTAATTTTCTTTTTTAAACTAAAGTTATTTTAGTAATTTAGTTTTATTAGCTTTATAATACTTAAATTAAAATTTTATAATTAATAAGCTTTTTTTAAAAAAAAATACTAATAGTAAATAAGTTAATAATAAAAGCTTTTATAAGCTTTATAAAGTTTTAAAAAACTATAAGTATTAATTTTAAGCTTTTTTTTTAATTTTAATTTACTTTTTTTTTTATAGCGTTAATTAGTGGCCTTTTATAGCCTTTTTTGCGGCGCCCCCGGTTATTAAAAAGCTAGTTATACTGTTTTTTTTCTTTTATTTTTTTTAAAACTTTAGTTAAATTTTTTTTAAACCCCTTTTTTATATTTTTATTAACTTTATAAAAAGTTATTAATATAATATATACTTTTAAAAAAGTATTTTTAAAGTTTTATAAGTTAGTTTTTCTTTATAAATAGCTTTTTTATAAGTAATTTGAATTAAAGTTATTTATTTTAATAAAATAACTAAAAAAGCTTTTTTTAAATTAATAATTAAAATATAAATATTTTTAAATTTTTAGTTATTATATTTAATAGCTTTATTTATAATATTAATTTAAATTAAAGCTTAATTTTTTAAGTTTTTAAATATTTGAAAAAAAAGCTTTTTTATTAAAAAATTATAGTTTTTTTGTAATTTAATATATAAAAGTACTTTTATAAACTTACTAATTTTTTTAAAAACATTATATTACTTTTTTAAAAAATTTTTAAAGTATTATTAAGCTTTTTTAAAAATAAAAAATATTATAAAAGTTATTTACTTTTTTAAAAAGTATTAATTTTAATTAAATATAATATAATTTTTATTTTTTTAAATATAAATATTTTAATTAGTTTAAAATAATATTTTTTTTTTATTAAAAAGGTTTTTAATTAACTTAATTTTTTTAAAGCTTTTGTTTTTAATTATAATGTTTAATTTAAAACGATTTTTTTAATAAAAGGCTTTTTTTTAATAATTGTTAAAATTTGGTTTTTTTAGCTTTATAAATTATAATACTTTTAAAATAAAAGGTTTTACTATTAAATTATTTAGTTAAAAATATTACTATAAATAATATAACTTTACTTTGGTTTTAAATTCCTTTTTTTATTAAAAAAAGTTTTTAAGCTTAAATAAAAAGGTTTTAAAGGTTTTTAAAGCTATTTTAATTTGCTTTATAAAGTAATTATTATAAAAAACGCGTTAAATTAGCTTTTAAAACGTTTAAAACTTTTAATTATTAAATAATATATTTACAATTATATTTATTTAATTGTATATATATTAATTACTTTTGTGTGCTTTACCTTTGTTTTGAGGGATTTTTCCTACTTATATTAACTTGGTGGGGAATAGTAATTTAGTTAAACACTTGTTGACCATTTATTGGCACCCCCTAGTGCAACTACCATTTTAGGCCTAACTTCCACCTATACTATCTAACACTATGTATGCCACCCCAGTGCCTCAGTACCTTTGGTGCTTAAGTACTCCGTACTGTACTTGTTTGTATGTATCTCACGTACTTACGTACGAGGCAACTGTATAATCCGAGTCAAAGAGATGAATCATGCTCCGGCAGAGAACCGCTATGTTGGTACTTTTGTGACACCAAAGGTGATACGCATTGATTGCACATGACCGACCTTGTGTCTGTTGAGCTCGACAATCTCGAGAGAAAACCTTGGGTAGGCTGCATGCGCATGTACATCCACTCACACAGGATCTAGGTAGAGAATTCAGCCTCCAGTGGCTTGGCTAGCAACTAACTATTAGACTGTAGCGTGCTGGCATCTTCCTAGTCAACGGGGCAACTATAAAGACGGTATGGCAAGGCCCATGGCTGTAGTCGCTTTGGGGGATTACTCTGCGACCATCACGCCACTTGCCCAAAGCAGGGCACACTGCCCAGGTGTAATCGTCCACAGCGCACAACGCTCGCTTTGCTGAGGCTGAGGTCAGTGTCTTCGCTGCTACGCTACCACCTACCTGTTAGAATACAATCTGACATACAACGTTACCCATACCGGCCCAGTTCCCCCAATTCTGCTGTCACAAGCAAGCGTGGACAGGAAATTCAATGCCGGAATGGGCACGAGACAGCATTTTCTCGGTTGGCTTTGTCCACAGCACACACTGCATTCCACCAACTACCTACTTATACGTAAATTGACGAGCGGCCTGTCAGCCAGCTTTCAGGCTAATCAGGTCCAATAGTTCCCCAGACCACTTGCCTAGACTAGTTAGGATGTCTTGCAGTAGGTACACGTTAGGTTTCGGCCCGCAACCAACATCCAACATAGGCGTACTAGTCTAGTTCTTAGATCACGCTCTCTCGTATTCAAACTGGTTTGGCCACTACCTCCTTTTGAGTCGCTCCGTCGACTACTGCACAATATGTGCCATGTACGTACTATGTAGCCAGGGTAGGGACTGTAGATGTACCGGCAGCTTGATTGCACAACTGAAGATGCAAGTTTGCGTTCGCGGCGAGCCGTTCAAGAGTCGAAGTGTTCGCTGGGCTGCGTAACTGGCACATGCAGGCACATGCAGATACAACTCGAAAGGCAGCAGCGGTAAGACATAAACCCCCAAAACATCGTGTTTCTGACAGACAAGCTTTGTTACTCTCCACTGCGTCCAGCCGAGACAAAAATAGCATGGTCCACCAGCCGCAGCGACAACTGACACGCCGAACGAGCGCGACCCGATAGTCACTATCTAGCCTGCGGCAGTCAGGGTAGCCGGCTCCTTACATAATAGGACATAGGGTCCAATTGGGTTGTTCCTTTTGCCCTCCGCCGGTTTTACTGTCCAGTGCTTCGACTACAATACTGACAAAATCATGAGCGACGTTGATCCAACACCGAATTACCATTGACGAATGGACGTGGAAGTCCAAGGTACCTAGGTACCCACACGTACCTCACCAGCCCCGCCAACCACGATCCTTATAAAAAAATAGAGGGCAAATCGAACAGGCGATATGATGTCATAGAGCCTTATCGTACCAGCATTGTTGATATAGATGGATATTTCCATAACAGAAATTCAGGAGTGCATTGGTCTGCGACACCCAGCATCTTAGGTGTATATCTACGCAGTACGGTATGGAACATGCCGGCGTCCCACGTAGATCGACGTTTCGAGCCTCCATCATGCATACACCACCATGGTCCGGACGTAGAAACACCACTCATAGCTCACAAAATGAGGTGATAATCATCTCCTCCCTTCTGTATGTAACCCATTTGGTTGGTCTGTCCACCACTCATATAGCTTCATTTCAAGTAATATGATGTCAAAGACTAGATCTCCATAATACCTCTGCGACGAACACCAGGCTCACCAACGGTGGGTGTTGACATCATGGAAGCACAGGAGGACCCTACGATTTACGTCGTCATGGTGTTAACAGTTGAGGCCGTTACCATATATGAACCCGAAGTCTGGCAAAGATTGAAAAATCTCTGTCTCAACCCAAGCTTCCCACAATTACGACCGCTCGCCATTCTATTTCATACTTCGTAGTCAGAAAGGACATCGATAACCACACACAACACTGAGTGACTCATCACTATAAATCATCATGTCTGCCACCCGCAACCCAGATTCCCTCCAAGGAGAGTTTCACAGCCGTGTCCCGCCTTCAGAACCTATGCAAATGAAGGGTCATAAACCCGGCGTCATGGTCGGCAATGACAGGCTACCCGAGTTCCACGCCGAAGCACATCCCGCGGGAACTGCGCCAAGGGAAGACACGTACCAACCCCGTCCCGAGGGCGAATATTCTGCCCAAGCCTACGATGCGGCGCCCAGTGCCGCGGATACCCTCGGGGGCGCCACATCAAAAGACGTCTACCAGGGCATGGGGAAGCCGATGCAGGGCCAAGAACGTCGCGAGACTGAGAAGACCCACGGCGGCCACCGAAAGAAGGAGGGCACCGGGTTCGCGGGTATTGGGGGGGAGCAGGGCGTCGATATGGCCCGACAGAAGGGTGCCCACCTGCCCGAAAGTGTAGAGAAGGACACGAGGGGCAAGGGAAGCGGTGACTATCCGGCTGCTGAGGACCGCGTGCCCATGAGCGCGGACGAGGTTGCCTCTGAGCGCAATGTGCCGGGTCGGGCCTACGACTACACCCAATCCAAATAATGGTGCTGGATCATTTGTTTCAGTATGAACTTGTACTATAAGAATGATAAAGAAAATCCAACGAGTAATGATCCTGCACACCCGTCTCCCGCCTCGTTGTCGCGCCACCGTGTGATACAGCCCAGCACGATTAGAATCAGAGATTCTTCAGCAGTGATATGCCAGAGCCTCAATCACGGACATGACGATATCTATTAATTCAACAACATTCTGAATAGCTGCTCCTGATTGTATCAGCGTTCAGTTATCATTATTTTATCTTGCTAGAGCATATTATTAGATCTCTGCCCTCTGATTCGGTTCAGCTTGGTTTCCTGATCCTAAATCGCACCTGATCTCAAGGAAAGCAAACATCAGAAGTATTAAATGTATCGAATCAGACGGGCGTAGCGGCATTTTGTTTATTACATCAAATAGAGCAACAAGAGTTTACGTGAGTACCTACAGTTGTGTATTTGTACCGTGGTGTAGCTGCCTTGTACTTGAGATCACATACCTGCGAAACTCGCATAATATATAGATAAGTACGTATTTTGTACATTTAGGTACATAGATACTGAATTATGCAGGTCGTATTTTGTTTGCTCCTGCCACAATTACTGGAATCATGGTTACAAGTGATTTAACTTTGATATCCAAGCCGCTTCCCAAGTTACCCAGTAAATATCAAGAGGAAACGCGCCCAACCCGCAAAACAGAAATAAATATTTAGGCAGTCACGTTTTCGATTTACAGATTAAAGTTTGAGTTGCTGCCCACCAGATCAAGCGCACAAATCTACAATCAGCCTGTCCCCTCGCGAATATTTAAACAGTTGCCTCCCCCCACCCCTGCAACCACTTCTTACCACGATTATCTGCTCGAACTCCAGAGTGCCTGCCAGTTTCCCAATACGCTCCAACATTCACAGGTGAGTTAGCAGCAATAAGGAAGGCATCCTACTCTATCTGTTCTCCTTCGGATAATTTCTTTTAGGTCATACTTTGTTTCACATTTTAATCCTTCATTAGCTCTTCCTCCCGAAGTAACGATACGTCGCAATGGCCTCCAGTCCTAAGGATGCTCTTACTGAACATGAGAAAACGTTTCTCGTGCTGTACTGCAAGTGCTTCACCGTTGAGCCCAAGGTAAATATCCAGCTTCAGCTTCCATCCTTTTGGTCACATCCTTGCTGACTTATCGTAGGTCGACTATGAGAAGCTAGCCAGTCTCGGCGGATACAAGAATCATCGCAGTGTCCAGAATCTCATGTCGGGTAAGACAATCATCATCTACCACAACCCCCTCGCCCATCATCCGAAGACAACAAACCCTTAGGATAACGTTCCTTCACCTAGTCATCAAAAAGAAACTGAAGGCCGAGGCCGAGGCCGGACAAGAGGGCCAGAGCAATGGTGCAGCTTCTACATCTACGCCGACTAAGAAGCGCGCCCGTGCCACCGCCGAGAAGACCAACAAGGACGACGGCTCTCCAGCCGGAAAGAAATCCAAAAAGACTAAGAATACCACTGTGAACGCCGAGAATGAGGAGGAGGCGGACGACGACGATGAGGGCGAGGCATAAGTCTTCTGAATTCGTGCCTGCCTCGACACGGGAAGTGTCGTGGCGCTATCTGGATGGCACAGTTGTAGAAAGTAGACGACAGACCCGTTAATTGAACCCGGTACTCCACGTGTATTTTGCAATGTACAAGGGCCGATGTCCCTTCATCGATCGGCCCATGTAACTTGAACAGCATGATGGGAATGCGTTCCGTAGGTGCTACGGTTATCCTTTGCAATTTCTCCTAGTACTAGTCGGGCCTTGACTTCGTGAAAATGATAGGATCTGTAAATTCGTAAAGAAGAAAAGCACGCAAGTAGGTCTAGATGGGATCCAAGTTCTTCTTAGTTGTGGACTGGTTTGTACATGGTGCATTGTGCCCATGCGGCTTCAAAGCAGCCATTTGATCTCGAGGAAAACCCAGTCTCAGCTGAAGACTGAATGAGAAGACATTGATATGTCCAGCGACAGCTGATTCGAGTCAGCCCGACATGTGAAATATGTGTGTTGTCCTACAGGTACGCCGACGGTCGAACGAGATGGCAGCTGTCGTCCTGTGGGGAATGCAGCCCCCAAAAGGTGACGACATTCAGGTCCACGAATACGGCTAGATTCGGGTACCTGGGAGGGAGTAAACTGCTTTGAGATAGCAGGTTAACGGTGATTGGACACGCATACGTCATCCCGCCAGTCTGTCGTAATGGGTACGATTCGGCCAGGGCCGATCGGGCCTCGATATCAAGCTACAGACAGATACCTATTAATACAGAGGGGCGACGGCAATCATGCTTGTTCGAAACGGTTCAACTCTGCACACCAACCTCCGTACCAGCAATTTCAACCGCATTCAATATACAAATCCCTCTGGAAAGCACCTGCTTCTACTCAACACACTTTTACCTATAGTATTCATCCAGATTTCACCCACACCGAGCAACATGTCGAGCAAGATCGTGGAAGACGTCAAGACGGGCGTGAAGGGCATCCGTGGCGCCGGCGACGCGCTGCGCGGAAACTGTGAGTAGGCCTCAGCGTCAAGCCTTTCCCACTTCGACGACCCTAATAATACGATGGGTCTTCCCGGGGCAAGAACGGCATCCTTGGGGTTTCCAGCGTATCAGCATTATGCCTCAAGAGGTGCAATGACTGACGCCTGGGTGTTCTAGTGATGGGGGCGGCCGATCAGGCGTTTGACAGCAACCAGAACCACCCCGAGACGCAGGCATCGGAGCTCAAGAACCAGACCATCGCCGACAAGGGGAAGAAGGACATGCAGGCCGTGGACGAAAGGCTGGCCGGTCGCGAACAAGAACGCGAGGCGCGGAAGCTGAATCAACCCGGATTCGGGCTCGCTGAGAACGGCGCCGGCGCCGCGAAAGGCACGGGTCACCACCCCCTCCCCTTGCAGTAAGCGATATTATGGAGGACCCCGAGGACTGAGAGGGCTGGACCCGAATTTAAGCCAGCGGAGGGGTTGTATTGCGATTGACTGCGACCGTGATCGCATATCGATGATGTTTTCACGGATGTGGACAGCGGCCGGGCGGCGCCTGGCGTGTACACTTGAGATTGTATCAACAGCCACAAGCAGGATGCGGGCTTCCTAACTTTTCCTTCAGATAGTGCATAAATACATATGTAATTCGTTACCAATGCATCATCTTTCAAGATGCGCGGTACCCTATTGGAATTTAAGCTAAATGATGTGAAATTAGACGCGTAACTCTACCTTGGAAATCTCTATCTATATTCGTTGCCTGAACGGATAAAAAAGCTAGATCTGTATTGGGTCGCACCGTATCGTAAAGGACGGCTAATGCGGAGATGTGGCAAGCCCAATCAAAGACCCAATCAAAGAATTAGATAGGTCCCGCTCAACTATGCATGATCAGAGATAGTAAAACCCTCGTATTGGAGATGAGTCATGTAAGCTCTGAGTGGAAAATTGCCAACCAGGTGAGATTCGATGCGCCTCCGATAATGGAGGTCGTGAAGTCCAGCATTCCCAGGCTAGGTAGTTATGCGAAGCATGGGCTGATGGAAACTCGATCGTGGCGCCGAGCCGTGGAAATGCGATCAAGTGATCAGACGGTGCCCAGGAAGGGGGCCAGAAGCTCTAACAAAAGTTTGAGAATGTCGTACAACATTTTCCCGGATGAGTTCAGCTGACGTGGACAGGCCTTGTCTTTCCCACACACTTAGCCCATCCGCCGCCCGCATAACTTCGGCCAGAAAATATCTTGGAGAATTCGTGATCTGATATGGGTCTCAAATCTGGCATGATATGATGGGACTTGGGTAATTGTATTGGTGTCTGCCGTGTAATTGGTATTCGACCCATCAAGATGTGCGTTGAGGTATTCATTGCTTGGGAGAGGGAATTCATTTGGCTCTCTGGTACGGGTAATTGCTTCAGAGGTCTATCCCCGTGACTTGTTATCTGGTTAGGTAGGTTGAACGAGTAGTCACTAAGCTGAAAACCCCGTCTTTGACAGGCCCCCAGCGTCACTGTCAAGAGTGCCTGTCCTTGTAACACATCAACTCCAATAGGACAGTTTTGTTGAAATAGTGCAGTACGCTAAGGTACGTCTTGCAGATCCCGGCATCAAGAAGTACCCAAGGTAAGGGTTATATCATCAAAAGCAATGGCAATCTAGACTTGGCATGCTAATGCTATCAAAGCATGCAGCCCTCGTCCAGCGATACCGCCGCCAATCTCACCTTCTCTGCTCTACCACCTGCACGGGATATACAGCTTCACACAGCCTCCTACTGACAGCTTGGGTAAGAGCGCAGTAGCGCCCACTAGCTAAGTCGACTAAACCGACAATGAAATAGGATGGCGATCGGCGGTGTAAGCGTCTACGCATCACGTAACCCTGCGTGGTGATGTCTCTGAGGCACAGGCACGGTACGCTACCTTCATACCGAAAGTGTGTAGAAGTAGAAGAGGCTCAGTGCTCAACAGAGCTTTAAAAGAATGAGGTGGCCCCGATTCATGACTGTTTGTCTCTCGTGTTGATCATGTTTAATGGGTGCCAGTAGGCCGTCCACACAATGGCTGACCAACATACCTTGCACCAACTTGAGATGGATTCCAAACCCAGGTTGCTACCCGCAGCACCGCACTGGTCGCACATAAGACAAGAAGGGCAGCGACGGAAACATGTCGTCAAGTTTATAACGTTGGCACTATTTATCACGAGTTTTGCTCTTTACAGGGTGTGCCATTGGAAGGGAGTTGTATTTAGCTCTCGCCGTCATGAAGACTCTCGGGAATGGGAGTGGAGTATGATTGAGCCCAGTCGAGACGTATTGTGGCACTCCTGCTACGACGACGCCTTCGACTGCGCTCGGCTTGACCTGCCTATGGATTGGCTTGACCCTTTCGATGACGAGCGAGTGATTCTCGCCATTATCCGCCTTCGCGCAACCGACAGAGACGACTACCGCGGGCCCGTCATTTTCAATCCCGGCGGACCAGGTGAGAGCGGTGTTTTCGCTCTCAAAGACCATGGCGCACATCTACAGACTATCATTGGCCGAAACCATGATCTGCTATCGTTCGATCCTCGGGGAATTGGAGCCTCAGTACCTAGAATTGAATGCTGGGACCGGCCGGAGCAGAGACGACTGTGGGACCTACACGATATCGGCGTGATAGATGCACATCCTGGTACCATATACGATGTGTATGCGCGGGCTGCAGCTTTCTCTCATACATGCGAGGCGCATATGACGAGCAAATCGGATATACTGCGCCATATTGGCACTGCGTCTCATGCTAGAGACATGCTTGAGATTCTACACAAGCTGGGGCAGGAGAGACTCAAATATTGGGGGTTTAGCTATGGTACTATACTCGGTGGTGTATTTGCAGCCATGTACCCTGACAAGGTCGAGAGACTTGTCAGCGACGGTAAGTTCTCACTTCAAAATTGAAAGTCGTGCCAACAGGACCGGTTTGCTAATATACACGTTTTATTGCAGGTAACGTTGACCTACGTGAATGGCACTACCAAACCTATATCAACTTCCCGCGAGACATGGACAAAGTGATGGGCGCCTTCTACCATTTCTGCCATCAAGCTGGTGAAGGAGGGTGTGATTTCTATGCTGAGACTCCCGAGTTGATACAAGAACGCCTAGACCATTTATTAGAGACGATCCGCAAACATCCAGTCCTAATTCCAGCAGGTGAACTATTTTCGGGCACCGGTCCAAATATACCGCAACTGGTTTCCTGGTCAGATGTTCGTCGACTGACATCGGCGGCTTTATATCGGCCCGTACTGTTATTCAAGAAATATGCGACAGCCCTGGCAGCTTTAGAGGCCGGAGATGGACTCCCGCTTTACAATTTAAATAAGAATTTGTGTACGTGCGCTTCGGGATTCCTCATATTCCTCTGGCTATGGAAATCTGGTGTCTGTTGACCCCAGCTCCTTCTCACCCGCACCATCGACTGCTTAAATTTGGTTTCCCTCTAATTTGCTAGGTCGTAGCTTTAGCTAACACCCCTCTTTGAAGATAACTCTGAAGGACCCGCGCCGTCTATTTGCTCAACTGAAGACATCACCCCAGATACACCTCGACTAGAGGCCGGGAATAGTGAGGCGTTTCCAGCCATTATGTGCTCCGATCTGCCTTCAATGAATGGCACAGTCGAGGAGTTTGTCGAGTTTGCGCAACGGCTTCTCGATATTAGCAAGTCTGCTGGTGATGTCAATGCGCTATTTCGCCTTGCATGTATAGGCCGAACAATAAGGCCTAAATGGCGTTTTGATGGTAGGTGGATGTGGATCGGTAACTACAAACCTAGAGACAGCATACTAACTTTGGAGAAGGGCCTTTCGAAGGAAACACGAGTTTTCCTATCCTGTCAGTTACTACCTTTGGCTTAATTCATGATGCCGTATCACTTGCAGCTAACATTGAACAGCTACGTGAATAACATCGCCGACAACGTAGCACCACTCGTGAGCGCCACCAACAATTCCCAAGGCTTTCCTGGTTCTGTCATACTGGCTCAGAACTCTTACGGGGTACGACAACACCCTCACATAACTAGATGAATATCTACTGACTCGAGAATGTAGCATACTAGCTTGTCAGCCCCCTCAAGCTGTACCGCTAGCCATATCCATCGGTATTTCCAACTCGGAGAACTTCCTAAGCCAGGAACTACTTGCGAACCTGATTACTATCCCTTCCAGGATATAGACCTAAAGAATGAAGATGAATTGGGCATAGCGCTTAATGGATTATTGAGAGCTGGTTGGAGCTCCACTGCAAAAATGTGAATATGATTCATGCGCGGTAACCAACGGGCAAGGAAGTATTAAGATATAGATAGTTCAAGTTCGCGATACCCCTATCCACTCATCAACTACAAGAGTAGAATATCTCATCCCTGATTAAAATCATCGTTCTTCAAGATGTACTCTGCTACACGTCAGTGATTCATTATATTCTTTAAATATTCACCGGATATGCACAAATCGTTGGTTCTCTATCCGACTACCAATCGCCTCGCCTCTCATGATGCCCGGAACGAATACGTCTCCTCTAAGCGTGTAGTGATATGAAGCGTCATGGCCCCCTAAATCGGCATCATTCACATGCAATGGACTAAGCAAAAACGGCCACCTGCCTCCCGACAAAATCCAGACCTCATCTCCGATGGATGTCCCGGACGGACCCAACCCTACCGCCCCATTCTCCGTGATAAACAGCCGCTGGAACCGAAGCATCTGCGCGCGCCAATATGCGTCACCCTCATCGCCCTCAATAGTTTGCTCCGGATTTGCATAGTTCCCTTCTATGATGTCCATCAAAGCTTCCTGCCAGTATACTTCCGATATGACGCGATAACGCGGTTCTTCGACAAGCGCCTTCGCCATCACATCTGCCACCATTTCCTCAAGCCGGTCCTCCTCTTCGTCCCTAGCGATGAGATCGCTACGGGCCAGGACCTTGTCGAAGAATACGCCGTTAACGTTGAGCACATCGTCGCCGTGTTCGGGCGAGGTCAGCGCGTCCAAATCTAACATTGGCAGGCCCCTGTCCGCTGTATACAGCCCCCAGAAGTTGCTGTGCTCCCAAACAGCCGCATATTGCAACTCTTCTGGAGGAATTGACCAGTCAGCTACCCAGCTGGGTAGGCCAGGGACGCTCTTACGTTCCCCTCGGAATCCAATCATGGGTTTAAGTCCTCGTTCATCACGAAGCAAGTCGAGCATGACCCTGCGGTAGAGGACTGCGGTGCTCAAGGTGTAGTCGCTCGAGCGCACACTAGGCAAGGGATACGTCCCCTCAGCTACCAGGTTGAGCATCACATATACCTTGTCGCGAGGGTCCGTCGAGTCGCGATATCGAAAGCGCCACAGCATTTCCAGCGGCGGATGTGGGTGTACAACCCACCTAGACGCCCAGATAAGACCCAGGATCGGCGCGGTGAACCAGCTGAAGTCGCTGCCTTCGAAGACATCGCCGACGGCCAGCCGCTCAGCCGGCGGGTAGACCCCAATGATCAGCCGCTCCGCTGCCTGCGTCATGAAGCTCCAGGGTATGTGAAGAGGGCCCCAGAGGACGCTCGAGTTCCTCGGCGACGTCGCTTCTTGCACGGTCCAGATCCGACTCCACCAAGGCGTGTGCAGCAGTGCCTTGAGAGCTTTGCCTGCCCTGACGTGATGGGCGCTTGTAGCGAGGGAGGACGGGAGGCCGCTCTTGGAATCTTTACCGGCGAATATCCGGACCGCTTCCAAGGCCCCCGTCGCCGCCTTGAGCGCTTCCTGTTCCGCGAGACCCATGGCGCCGGCGTCGATGCCCCCCATCCACATATTGCACTGCACGCAATTGACGTAGATGTTGTGCATCATGTTCACCTGCGCGGTTTTCTCCATGGTGTCTTCTTGGTTGATACATAGCGCGTCCACCCAGAGCCGGCGAGTCTTCGTCTCGTGCCTCATATGCGTCAGCGCATCGAAGAGATTGTCTGTCAGTTCCGCCTCCGTCCCTTCCACTATAATGGTTCTGCTCTCCTTGATCTCGCCCCAGACGTACGACAGGGTTTGATACGGCACATTGTCCTCGACGCTGACGACTTCATACGAGCATCGAATGATTTCCCCGGCTCGCCCCGGCGCGATTTTAAGGAGCCGGATCTGACCCCGACTACTATCTATAGGGAGAAACTCGAAGTCTGTAGAGTTGGTGAGTTGGCTACATGGCTATAAGATCGAGGGTACGTACGGGGTGCTAGGTTCACGGGGGATCGCGGGTCGGTCTCCATTGCGTCCCGTGTGCCAACCTCTAACGACCTAAGTTAGTTAACTTGTCGAGCCCAGGCGTGCCGAGTTTTGGAAAGCCCCGGCGGGCGTACCCATATTTTGTAGTCCAAGGCACCATAGCGAGAAGGATTGTACTACTACCTATCACATCGAGCATGGGCCGTTGAATTATGCCTTACCTGGACTAACTATCCCGTTGCGAACCGGGGCGCGGGAATACTGCGCCGAGGTATCTGGAATACGCAACTATTATCTATATAACATGTTTCCCATAGCAAGACACCCCGAATCGACAAGACGGTGGCCAAATCCAACGCAGTGCAGATACAGCTGCGCTCACCAAGACGCTGACAAAGCTGCTCCATCTCAGATAATCATTTACGCCACGACATTTCCAACCGAGACAGAGAGCCCATCGTGCCGGCGCCCTCCATGGAGATGATGCCAAGATACTAAAGCGAGCTTTCAGGATCGCACACTAGCATGACCAATCACGCTAAATAAGAGCACTGCACGACTATAAACGGATTTGGCCCCCATCCGGCAGACTACGTAAAAAACACCGACTTATAAATATCCGCAAACCTTGCTTTATCATCCGGCAATAAATCGGACACAAAACAGCTAGGACTTTCCAGGGGACCTCGCTTGACAACTCCAGGAAGTGATTGAGGCCGTTGATTCATGCATCCCCCCACGGAGATAAAGATGAAGCTCACCGAATCTCCGGGTACCAGGTTCCAGACACACCCCTGAACGCCCTGCAAAGTTGTGCGGAGTTCATGGGATGTGCCAAGTCGGAAAATATGCAGGGAGGAAACAATATGTACCATATCAACTGTTGTATCATAGACAGCGGTGACTGTTACCGGAAATCATGTCGGCTTAGGTCTGGGAATTGGATGATAGGCTGCCGAGAGCGCTACCTATCTCAGGGCATAGAACTGGAACCACGGTATTTGATGTATGTCTTGCATGCGCCGGAAATGGCACACCCGGAGAGAATACCTTGTCATTCCGATCGGGGCTGCGTTGGCGAAGGGGGGCTGCGTACTTGAATTGCGGTGGCGCATACACCTTGCTTGAGGCCGTTTTCAACTACCCGTAATATCGAGTGTCATGGCCTATTCGGCTCTTTCAACTGGTGTACGTGTAACAGATAGGCTTACTATTCCCTACACTTCCATATAGCCGCCTGGCCGATTGCTAGTTAAAGATCCGGACTAAAGGGTCAGCGACCACTACAGCTTTAGTCCTTGGCCGCTATTAGGCCGGACGAGTACTATCTAATTAGTCCTACATCTGTGGCCTGTCAACGTATCGTGGCATATTATTTCTCCTATCCAATCACGCAACATACCCCGCATTGAAGGAATGAGCCACAAACAAACAACCAGACAACGCGAGTGAGATTCGAATTCTACTCGATTATACCACAACCTGGTATGTACAGGCGGACATCAAGCGTTTTCTGGTTGAAACTTCCCCAGCATCGATTCCAATAGCCCCTGATCCGAAATATGGCGACAAGACTTTGCCAATGCTGCAGCGCCATATTCGCGGGTGAGCCGAGACCCCGAGAAGAGCTGCCACATCACTCGTCCTTTGACAGCCTTATAAATGCAAGTGAGAGTGGCTGTTATGTATGCAGGACAATAGCCAAAAGCGAAGCAGCAAAGTCCATTGACTCTACCGCTCCTTTTCAAACAAGTTCATACATCACTCCTTTAACTGGAAAGTTCTCTGGTTGGTTCAACTTGACGATTGATGCTAGTCCCAGTGATGAGGAGATAGACCAATGGTTCTATGACGACATCTCTGACCCCTCGGAAGATGGCCCCAATTTGCCAGAAGCCCCAATTTGGGGGTTCCATTTGATACCTGTCGAAGGCAAGTAGCCATTTAAATTCTCTCGTCATTAGTACGGGGTTAATGACATGGGACATAGATATGGAGAGCCCGCCGCAGAATTTTAAAATACCGACCACGATGAAACTTCAGGACCCCGAATTCCAGCAAATGGTTCAAGGTTGGATGTCCGTATGCTCTTCCGAACATTCTCACCCCGAGGACTCAGGTTACCGCCCCACCAGGCTCATAGAGATCACTAATGATATTGGGGTCCGCCTTATCGTAACTAAAGAGCACCCGTACGTAAACTTCTACGCGACGCTATCGCACTGCTGGGGCAAGGCCAAGACTTGCAAGCTATTGGCCTCCAACTTGAAGGAGCTTCAAGCAGGTATTGATATGGCTGAGCTGCCAACAAGCTACAAAGAAGGAATTGCCGTATGCAAAGCCTTGGGCATACGGTATATCTGGATAGACAGTTTATGTATCATCCAAGATTCGAAAGCAGACTGGAATCGAGAAGCACTAACTATGAGAGACGTGTACCGGAACGGCACTATCAATGTCGCTGCAGCTGCAGCAGCAGAAAGCTCACAACCAAGCTTTTTGGAAAGAGATGTACAACTCATCGATACGATTGAAGTTACGGCAAAATTGGGGGTAGGAGGCCCTCAAAGATACCATATCATGTACCCAGACATGTTCAAAGCCGAAGTAGAGCAGTCCCCCCTACGCCAACGCGCCTGGGTGGTCCAAGAGGTGTACCTGTCAAAGCGAAACCTGTATCTGACCAGTGGACAGCTTTGGTGGGAGTGTGGTAACTTCAAAGCGTGTGACGGATTTCCGAGTGGAGTTCCCAAGGCGTTGAGACCGTCACCAGGAATCAGATACAGACGAACCTGGAATCGGCTCGTCGAGACCTACACATCCTGCCAACTCACTTTTATTTCGGATAGAATGGTCGCATTTGCCGGGATCGTGGACGAATTCAAGACGAGCAACCCTGAGGATTCTTATGAGGCAGGCATATGGCGGTCCCATCTGCCCGTTGCCCTGCTCTGGGAAACAGAAGGATTACGAGGAACGTATCGGCCGTCGACTTATCGAGCCCCTTCCTGGTCCTGGGTCTCAGTAGAAGGTCCTATATCATCCCCATCTGAAACTTTGGAAGACAGACCTACCGAGATAGTCGCCGAGGTTCTTGATATCACATCAATCCCAGGAGATGGCGCCGATATTGCGACATTTAGAGGGGCCCGCCTAGAGTTGTCCGGTCACCTTACTGAAGTACGTAGTTTTGACAATAAAGTCCAAGTAAAAGGGTCCGATGGGTCCTTCGGATTCATCGAAGGGTCTTTGGATCATATGCAGACCTTGACCCAGAACCAGGGCAACTACACCATGGTCACTCTTGATGAGTTCTCGAACAGTAACGAGGATATACTTTCGTACTTGGACCGACTTGATGCTACGGACCTTGCCTCCAACATCTTTGAGAAGGCTACCCGAGTTACCGCAGTATGGAAGGACTGGACTATGGATCTTTACTCGTTACTCCTTATCACCCAAAAGCAAGATGAAGACCTATTAGGTTTTGGTTTATTATTATGTCGCTTGGATATCGAAGGCCAGTCTGTTTACCAACGTGTGGGGACGTGCCATGCGTATGGTGAGCTTACAACAAATAAATTGCTGGAGAGCGCCAAAGCGAACGTCTTGATCATATAATCAACGTCAACGACTCGACTATTCGAATCAACATAGAACGGTATGTGAAAAGACCTCGTCATTATCAGACCTATCATCTGAATAGCAGGAGAAACTTCACCTGGCGAAAATACGCAATGCTACAGACGTTTCCCTTGGACTACCCATTCAAAAGCACCGAGAAGAAGAAGTAGATTGGAAACGCGTTTCCACCCATGGTCGTGAAGGTGCTCTACAAGCATCTACGCAAGTGGCTAGAAAATAAGGACAGCCTCTGCGCCATGGAGAATGAGCCAATTGTCATAGAACGACTCCGACGGCCCCGACGACTCAGACGTCGAGCTTCCCACTCTTGAAGATTGTTTCATGGCGGGTAAAGCTAGTGATGACGATGACATCGAGTACTTAGGTTCACGACAGCGTATCAGCCCGTCTGGTAGCAGCCAAAGTACCTGCACGGATGACATGGACCTTGATATTGGCGATGATGAGGTTGACCATGCTTCATACGTTGGTCTGAACTGACTACCATGCGGTCCTCCAATGATAGTCGATCTCACTGGAGATTGAATCAGCCCATTCAGTTTGGACTTGTTGACATGACAGGGGACGGTAAAGCAGTGGCAAACGACGATAAAAGATGGGGACTTGCCCCCTTCATTTCGAAATATTCGCTTGCAAAAGCCTGAGTGGTATTCTACCAAGCACGTAGTCAAGCGCTTTCGCCTCATCTATAGCTACCAGGGCTTCTGCATTATTACCTAGATCGATGTTGTGCGGAATTGTCAATCAAGCTCCGAGAGCAGGAAGGTAGACTGGGCAACCGGCTGGGACGGGGTTTATCACAGAAAAGACTTGCTTAATTGCCCACGTTGACACTCAACGCGAGATAGAGACTGGTTATGTGTAGATTGAAATATCGAGGCTTTTACATAACCGAGCTGTTCGCTTCTCAGATCCGTATTTGCGCCATGTAGCCCGCAGTGCGAAGCCGAGATAGCTGCTAGGCGTAAAAGATTAGGCATAATTTCACCGGCGTCTGCAAGGAAAAAGCAATCCGCCCGATATTCCGCCCCCATTCACAAAGTCTTGCGCGCGACACGTAAGAGTAGGCGCTACGGCTCTGCGCCGTTTTTGGATTTCATATAATAGTTCCTCGACACCGGATCCTAGTGTCTGGCGAGCATCGTGTGGAAAGGGGGGTTGCTGTACGTACGTAGGGCGGCCTTTATTTGAGATCCAACCGTGTTTGAGCAGGGGATGAGGTCCGATGCACGTTGTCCTGGCATGCCCTGCAAATGCAGATCGGATGCAACCTGGAGACGGGGACGCCGACTGGATGACTTGGACCTCCCCGGCCACTTCGTGGGGCCAGTCCGCAAGCCGACCGCGATTTTGCAGTGGCGTCAGAAACATCGAGTTGCAGCTCCGGCATGCTCCCACAGCTACGAACGGGACGTCGTTCAGGGGACAATGCGGGCTGCTAGGGGGAGATGTTACTTTGTGAGGGTGCTTTATATTCACCCTCTTCGCACTCGGATTCTGTTCATTCGTTTCTTCTCACCAATGCTTGGCATAAACACGAACCTCGCTGGAACCCCGGATTCCTGCAGCTCCGTGCGGCTGTCGAGCTCCCGTCAGCTGGGTGGCCAGCAGCCCCCAAACCGGTCCGGTCTAGAAGCGCTGCTGGGGGCCATTGTCGATTTGGAGGTGGCCACCAGATCCAAAGACTGAAAACTGTAGCAGTCCTGTCACGGTCGTTTGACGAGGCCGTCGCCCAGCACGCCAAAATAAGCTTATGTGACTAGTGCAGTGCTTCGGTCCCTTCGTCTCTCCTATACGACTAGTAATCGCGTACCGGTAGATATGGGCTTTACTCCGTCGTCGCTGGTCTACTGGGGATATCCCTCGAGGGCTTCTGAAGGGCCACAGGTTGCTACAAGTAGCGCGGGAGCTCGTTCCCTGATGAGATGGGGGCTGAGCTTCCAAGACACCGGGCTGTAGCTGAGCCTCAATAAATACGGGCTAGGTACTTACTTGATACTTCACACTGCCTACCCCCAATGGCCCATTGCCCCGCCTGATGGTACGGAGTGCAGTGCTGCTGCCAAAGCTGAACAAGTCGGCGCCGGAGCGGGGTTAGGTACCTATTAGTCTACTATGTAGTGCGCACGATGCACCTCAGCCTCTTTGAAGCTGCGTACCGGTCGAACACATTGGATCGTGGCGGGTATCGAGATTATACATAGTCGGTCCCTACCCCGTCTTCGTCTGGCCTCTACTGTAGCAACTTAACGTCCGGACGATCTCAATTTTCCCTTCCCATGTGCCTGCATGTTAGTGTTCCCATCATGTCCCTATCGTACCTAAGGCGGCTAAGCGCGCTAGCCGGCCGGTTGGCGGGGTTGTCGAAGAGATGACAACTTCCTTTGTTAGGTAAGAGGTACTTTAGTCCCGTCTCCGGTGTTTCAGTGGGCATAACACCCTATACGTGCAGTGCTTATACTGACAGATCATTGGGATTTGGGTGCAAATTGGTACAGGTAGGTCGTCTTTAAAACGCTGTTGGTGTTGATTTTGTATCTCATACTAGGGATATACTCCGTTAGGTAGTCTACATGGCATACTGAAGTTCGGCTAGCAAGACCAGCAGTCACTCAACTCGGCAGTGGCGTACGTTGAGTCTACCTAAGGTACTAAGAGGTAGTTTTCAAGCAATGTTTTAAGCACCCTTTGTCCCGCCCCGCCATTCCCTCAGCTTTAAAACATGCATAGCGATGTTCTACCTAGTAACGAGGAAAACCGGGCATGTCCAGCATTCCACGTGGACAACTTGCTATTCTATTGTACCCATCAAAGGATTGTTGATGTTACTCAGTAGGTAGCCACCAAACTGCATTGCAACAGCGGAACACGCCATCTCACTCCACCTGTCAGCAGGCCCGCAGTACGGAGCACTACTACCTACCTAGGTAGCATAGAGATGCCCTGGGCTGGGGGCACCTCGTGGGAGATGTGCATGGTACTACTTGGTGCGCCGGGACAAGATCAGCAACAACTGTAGGTACCTTAGTCGTTGAATTCCCTATCGGCTGCACGTGTACGCTTTCTTCGTAGGGCTGTCGATAATCACAGGGAAGGAAGATAGGACCTCGTTGCCTGTTAGGCAACTCAAACAATTATCAAACCGCTTCTACTTACTTGTTCATGATCGCACTACCTACCTGGTACTAGGTTGAATACCTGTACATTAGTTCCTACCTACCTACCTAGAAGCTGGGTAGCTAGCGTAAGTCCCTTCATTCAGCCTTGCTCGCTCCCCAGAGCTAGGGAGCACTGCCATCTCGCCTAGCGCAGTCAGCCCATCCAGCCACAGAGGACGTGTACTGTCTACGTAACGTACCTGGAAGCAGTACCTGGAAGCAAGAGTGTATCCTACCACCTGTCGAAGTCCGGCAACTTTCTTTCTGACTGGTCAGGCAATCAATTTCAGCGTGTCCCTTCGGAGTACTTGTAGCGCACTACCTTATTGCCAAGCAGGTAGCACCGGGACCTGCTTGCCTCTACGTAGGTACAGAGTACATGAGCAGATACGTACAGACAGCCCCACATGAAGTAGGTAGGTACCACGGAGCAGTCGTAACTTCGTAAGAAGAGAGAGACATTGTCACTGCCGGGTTACGTGGCGATACTTATCCGTCTTGGTAGGACTTTCCAGATCCCTACGGCCTGCCCTGTACCCGTCCAGAACTCCAAACGCACTGCTACCCGACCCAACGGCACTGTTCCATCCTGCCTGTACATAACCACATACAAGTTGCTTCGTATCCACTCCAACGGCTACCGCCTCTGTTCAATCGCCTCCCAGACCAACGATCAACGCTTCCGAGCTCACCGTCGCCCACAAGCTGTGAACTTGGCTGCGCGCGGACGGCGAGTCGTGCTATCTATTATTAGCCCGTAGGGTCCATCGTGTCTTCGTTTTCGTCCTTCTCCATCACAGCTACTTGTATGTGCAGACAGAACGAGCGAAACGAGCAGCACGCTATCTCGATACGTGCAGCCCGCCGCGCCCTGCAGCAGACCAGACGAGCAGAGGAAGAGAGAGGGACAAGGAAGGACTTTGTCGCCAAGCCATAATCTGACCAACTCCCCACCCTCCGTCGTCCACCCCCTCGCTCGTGTGTCCCTTGCCCTTGCGATCCCTGGCCGAGTCTGACAGAGGGACCGTCTCCTACAGAGGGACCGGCAACACACGACAAGCCAGCCAGCCCAGCCAGCCAGCCAGCCAGACACCTTCTCCTCCCACCAGCGAGACACTGTGACCAGCACCACAAGCAGAGCGCCGCACGCCCCCGGCCCAGCCAGCCCAGCCAGCCCAGCAAGCCCAGCCCGCCTCGCCTTCCTTCGAGCGACGACTCGGCCTGCCTTTCCTTCTTCTACTTCACTCGTCCCGCCCCCTACGTGTCTTCTCCGTCTCCCCTCCTCTCCTCTCCCCTCCCTCCCTTATGACTTCTTTGAACTCCCGCTTTAAGGGCTTCGGATTAGGTAAACGGAAGTCCACCGCCAGCATCCCCCCTTCAGACAACCCGATCGTCGGCTCAACCCCTCCGCCGCAAATCACGCAGGCCTACCCGCCGGGAGCTGCACCGCCGCAGATACCGCCGCCTACGAGCCAGCCCGGCCCTGCGCCCACGGCCGCCTCCATCGCATCGTCCTCCCAGGCGAGCCTCCCGATAATGAACCATCCCGGCGCTGGACCTCGTCCGCCCAGCTATACCGCCAACTTCCAACCCGGCCAGGCTCCCGTCGGCCGCACCAGTCCCCTGACCCAGAACCCGGCGCGCACCCCGCCCACCCAGATGGTTGGTGGCCCGCCCCCCATCAATACCGGCGCCCCCGTCTCGGGCTACCCTCCGGCCATGCACATGCAGCCTGGCGCCCAGCCCGCCCCGGGTGCGCCAGGCGGTCCCCCGGGTTATCCTCCTGCGGGCTATCCACAGCCTACTCCCGCCCCGCAGCAACAACCAACCAACGCCATGGGATCATATGGGCGGCCAGCAGCCGAAGTAGAGGGGAACAGCCGAAGCAAAGCCCAACTGATCGTTGGAATTGACTTTGTATGCCACTCGACCCCCCCGTAAGCCGACAGAGCATGGTTGACTGTTTCAGGGTACAACATTTTCTGGTGTCGCATTTGCCTTTGCGACCAACAACGAGGCCAAAGAAGACATCATCACAGAATGGCCAGGCGCCGGATCCTACACGAAACAGAAGGTACGAAGCTAAGACGTCCGAGGAGTTGGTGAGAAACAACTAACATGCCCAAGATCCCAACAGTGCTTTACTATGACCAATATCAAAAGGTTGTGGGATGGGGCCCGGATATTGCTGATGCCTTGGCGCCAACGGGATACCCTAAGCCCGGAGTCCAAAAGGTTGAGTGGTTCAAGCTTCAGCTTATGCTATCCGGGAATACATACATTGACCCTATCAATTTGCCACCCCTACCCCCTGGAAAGTCGGAAATCGATGTTGCTGCCGATTATCTCTTCAAGCTACGACAGGCCATGAGAGCAGCACTCCAGAAGACGCTTGGCGAAGTATTCAACAGAGAGGAACGCAATATTCGCTACTATTTGACCGTCCCCGCCATCTGGAACGATGCTGGTAAGGCTGCTACGAGGGCAGCTGCCATACAAGCTGGCTTCCTCCGGGATGAGAATGATAACCGGCTCACGCTTGTTAGCGAGCCCGAGGCTGCATCCCTCTTTTGCGCTAAGACGGGTCTGCTAAACCTGAAGGTCCATGATGCTATTCTCATTGTCGATTGTGGTGGTGGTACGGTGGACTTGATCGCTTATGAAGTGGAGGACGAGAACCCTTTTACCGTGGCTGAATGCACAGCAGGTTCTGGTGATTCGTGCGGTTCGACTGCGCTCAACCGAAACTTCAGCAATATTTTACGAACCAAGATTCGTAAAATGAAACTGCCAGATGGCTCCAAGACTGCCGGCCGCGTTTACGCCAAATGCATTATGGATTTTGAGAACCGAATCAAGGCTGATTTCCGGAACAACGGACAGAAGTGGGCAGTCGACGTGGGTATCGAAGCTGAGTTTCCAGAGGCAGGTATCGAGGAAGGCTACATGACATTCACAAACGAGGAGATCCTCCAGTGCTTCGAACCCGTCGTCAACCGAATCCTAGAACTTGTAAGGAACCAGATTATTGCGATCCAGGCACAAAACCGGACATTACAAAACATTCTGGTTGTCGGCGGTTTCGGTGCTTCCGAGTATCTCTTCCAGCAGATTAAACTACACGTCCCTCCCCAATTCCAGTCCAAGGTAGTACGGCCCATGGACTCGGTTGCTGCCATCGTCAAAGGTGCCGTTACTGCCGGTATTACGGAGAGAGTCATCACACATCGTGTTGCTCGCCGGCACTACCTCATGGCCACGCTTCAGCCGTTCAAGGAGGGCTACCATCCAGAAGCCTATCGTGTGCCGTCCCTGGACGGCAAGGATCGGTGCAAGTTTACGAGGCAAATATTCGTGCAAAAGGGCCAAAAGGTCAAGATCGGCGAACCCGTCAAGGTATCATTCTTCCGACAAGTAGCACCCGGCGCTACACTCATGTACGAAGACATCCTGTACGCGTGCGATGATGATGTGTGCCCGGAATATACCAAAGATCCCCGTACGTTTTTACCCAACACCGTTGATTTGATGTGTCTACTAACGCACCCCATAGGCATAAAGGAGGTTGTCACGCTAACGTCGGATTTGTCGCGGAAAAATCTTGAGAAAGACTTTGAGCGCATGGATACCCCTCAAGGCACGTTTTACCGAGTATACTTTGATATCTATCTCACGCTGGATGGATCCGAGTTCAGCGCCGAGCTGGTTTGCCAGGGAGAGGTGATGGGCCGTTGCCGATCTCGCTTCCGGTGAAAAAGGATGGGTTGGGGGGAAATTGCATAGCGGAAGGGGCGGTTCTGATTTTGTTTTCTTCTTTTTGACATGAACCCTGTCACGTTAGCTCACTGATACCTCGGCGCAGCACATGAAGCATGTAGGCCCATAGATGGACTTGACCCATATATCGCACTTCGAGATACCACCTCTGGAGAAATAGCGTTTTCTTTGGTTGCAGGTAGACCTGTAGCGATATCTCTAACCTAGCGGCATGGGCGACTGATAAAGGCAGGCAGGCCTCGGTATTTAAAAGGCCGTTGAGGTTGGTCAAACCTATCAAATAGTAAAACTTGGGATAGTTTCCAGAGCCTTTTGAGAATTGTCGGTCTTGCGTGAAACATAGTATCTTTGGATCAATAGCCAGTAGAAAGAAGCATCGAGACGACGCGACTGGGAGAACATTATCCCACCTACCTGTATGAAGTGGGAGCTGTTTCCCCGATGTCCACTCCTAGGCACGTGAAATCAAGGTTACTCAAAAGCCCAATTTATAATGACACCTCTGGCTTAAGGCCGCAGGCAGGCGCTGCCGCTATGTTATTAGGAGCAGGGGATGAATGATATACTCTCGTTTAATGGCAGAGGCAGGCGGGAATCGAATGTGTTGCCGTACCTGGCTCGGGAACAGGATAGCCAGTCGTCGCTGTTCATCTACGTCCTCGCCTGAGCTGCTAACAACGGCAGCGAAGTTCAGCATGCCATTCCCATAATGGGTTCAGCCTCAGTCGAACCGCCACCCATTGTTGACATATCCTTTCGCCAACACGACATTTCCTTGCCCGCGCTCCCTACATCTTTGGGCTGCCTACATACCTCTGTTCAACTTCTCCGTCTACTCTTTCTGATTCTGATACTCATCGTCCCTTCTCGCGGGGCGCCTTGTCTTCCTGTATAGATTTTGTCCCCCTGCGGTCTTGACACGATTGGTCCTCGCCCGTAGGTTCTCACGCTGCACTCCAGTCACTTTGTCCATGCACACTTTGACAAATCCGAACCGGGTCTAATATTTCTTGCGCAGGCACCGGTCGCGCCCCTTTCACTCGACTCGCCAGAACGCTCCTTACAAACCTTTGATCGACGACCGAAGACAGTCCTTCAGTAATTCTTATAGATCGGCATTATAAGCTCCTCGCCTAGCCTAAGCTGTTATATGCAATCGGGACTTCCATAAGAGTACTGCTGTTCCCTGTCCCTGGGCTGGGTGATGAATTGGTTCCTACACTTACGCAACGACACACGCCACAACTTGACATCATCTGAGCGGCTCTCAGCATCTGCTTCCGGTTGCGGTACTCAGCAACCTGCCCATCCATCAGGCAAAGTACACGTAGCACAACAAGGACCCAACGGGTACAAAAGGGCCCTAGGCCCAGCCGTCAACTTGGTATAATGAAGAGACGCGGTCTGCTGAGCGCAGCGTTGCTGCTATCGGAGGCGGCAGCGGTCGTGTATCCGACCAACCACGAACTCTTCAGGTTCGACTATCTGTCTCCCAGCCGGGCCGCCAGGGGCGTCACGCGGCCGCTCACCAAGCGGGACAGGCCCATCCCGCTCATCGTGACCAACAACTGCCCGGATGTCCTGTGGCCCGGGATCGCGTCGCAGGCCGGCGAGGCGCCCGAGACGCACGGGTTCGAGCTCGGGCCGGGCTGGTCCCGGAACCTCACCGTCGGCCCGACGTGGGCCGGGCGGGTATGGGGCCGCACGAACTGCACCGTCGGCGGGGACACGGCGACCTGCCAGACGGGGGACTGCCTGGGCAAGCTGAACTGCGCGTACGGTGTGAGTCTGACCCCGAACCCGGACCTTGTTTCCCTCCCCCTTCCTCCTCCTCCTCCGCCTCCTCCTCCCCCCTCCCCTCGTCGACGTCCGGGCCGCTCACGCGCAGCTGGCTCGTTAGGGCGACGCGCCCGCCACGCTGGCCGAGTTCAACCTCGCCGGCGGCGTCAACGGCGCGCAGACGTTCTACGACATCTCGCTGGTGGACGGGTACAACCTGCCGCTGGGCATCGTCTACCACCCGGCGGCCAACACGAGCTTCATCCCGCCCAACCTCGTGAACCCGACGTGCATCGCGACGGCCGGGTTCCTGAGCGCCCCGAGCCGCGCCGGCCTCACCTACACCAACGCGACGTACCCGATGCCCTACGAGCCGGCGCTGACGAACCGCGAGCTCGCCGACTGGTGCCCCTGGGACCTGCAGGCCTTCCCCCCCAGCGGGCCGTGGGACGGCGTCTACCCGTACCCGGACGAGGACGGCGAGGATGTCGGCGGCGGCGGCGGAGGAAGAGGGGGAGGGGGAGGGCTCCGGCGCCCCGTCTTCGACCCCTGCATGAGCGCCTGCACGTCGAGCCACGCGCCGCGCGACTGCTGCACCGGCCGCTTCGGCCACCCGGACGCCTGCCGGCCCAGCCGCTACTCGACGTACGCCAAGACGGTGTGCCCGGACGCCTACAGCTACGCCTTCGACGACGCCGCCTCCACCTTCATCGTGCCCCTCGGCGGCGGCTGGGAGGTCGTCTTCTGCCCCGAGGGCCGCAGCACCAACATCCTCGCCACCTCGGCCGACGCGATGCGGCGCATCGCCGACGGCGGCATCGGCGCCGCCGCCGTAGACGTGGAAGTGGACGTGGGCCCCGCCGTCGTCTTCGAGTCCAGGCGCGGAGCGGCGCCGGATCCCGCACGCCGCCCCCCGCGGAGCCTCGCAATGTGGATTTCTATAGCGGCGATGTATTTGCTGTTGTTTGTTTAATTTGATCAGGGAGGGAGGGACGAGGGAGAGACGCTGGGATTATGAAAGATTGTCATCGCATCACCGGTGTGTCCTTCGGTTTTTTCGCCGAAAGCCGTCGTCTGTGGTTTTACGGCACGTGGGCGGGCGTGTGAGGGAGACGTTCCCGAAACCTAAAGCTTGTAACAATAGCCCGTAGACGTACATGGATAGAGTTTTTAACAACGCAAAAATCTATTAATAGTCCGAGAGTTGTTCATTTGCTGTACCCTTCGTGGTCCTATAGCTAGCGGGTCTGTCTTTCGAGGCAGGGCAGATGCAGATGACGCCGCCCGCATCATCATCGACATCTAACCCAGCATTGGCAGTTCATCAGTCCAGGATTCACGGCGATGTGTGAGCCTCACCGCCGTCTATTGCTGAGACAGCTGACTCATTCCTTTTCCTTCTTGGATCAGGGAGGGGAAAGGGGGAGCCTAGATGAATGAACTGGAGAGAAGCGGGTTGGTATATTTCACCTACTTCTATGCGTTGCTAAACATGCGCTCGCGCGTTTCCAACAGCTACGGGACACCGAGGCCGGCTACCCAGCCTCAGGGCCGATATAGCCAAACGCTGACGGCCTCCCCCGTACGAAATCTATGCAATACACACAAACCCCCCTTGCGCCCTACCGGCCGTTCTTGGCCTTCCGCCTTCGCTCCCACTCGGCCCGCTCCTCGTCGTCGCTCCCCGAGAACTCGGCGTCGTCGTCGCTGTCCTCCTCGGCGGCTGGCACGTTGAGTGGCGGCGGCGGCGGGGCGCCCCCCTTGGGCTGCTGGACCTCGTCGGCGCCGACAAAGTCCCCGGCGTTGAGGGCGGCGTACTCGTGCTTCTGCAGGAGCTCCCGGAGCCCCGCGTTGCGGGGGTCGACCAGCTGGTAGGGCGTGAGCTTCGCCTTGTTCTTGACGCGGGTGCTCGAGCCGGCCTCGAGCATCATCTCCACCAGCGCGTTGCCGAACTCGCGCTGCGCCGGGGGCTCGCTGTTGATCCACCGGATGGCGCTGTGCAGGGGCGTGTCGCCTTCGACGCGGGTTATGGGGTCGCATTCGAATTCGGGCTGGTCGAGGAGCATGTCGATGATCTCATCTGCGGCGGAGGGAGGGGGGGGGTCAGCATGGCGCGCGTCGCCGGGGCAACAGCAGCAGCAGCAACGTACAATTTCCCTGCAAGGCAGCTTCATGGTAGAGGTGGTTCCCCATCACGGTGGTGGTATTGTTCAGGAGATGGGATATCTCGGCGTCGTTCTTGCAGTCCTTAATGATCTCCGTCAAAAGGTCGACATTGTTCCGCCGGCACGCCTCGACAAGCTGCTCCTTCACGGACGCTCCCTGGCGAGGGTTAGCAGACGACAACGGCGGCGGGCCGGCGCACCGGCGACGGTGGTGTGTACCTCGAAAGCGTCCGCCATCTCCGTATTGCGCAGTGACTGAAGGTCTGGATGAAGCAGTTCTTTGTGCAGGATACAACGACCAGGCGAACCAACAGTCAGAACCAAGTGCTGGGGGTAAGAGAAACAGGGCCAAAGTTGGGTACAGCAAGTCGGTTTGTAAGGGTTGAAGTGTCTTTGTTTTGGGCCGTCTCTTGTCCAGGCTACGTTGTCGGTTTGGGCAATAGTCGCGAGGCGCCTGAAGGAGGTGGCAGTGACATGGATGGACCGGCGACTTCAAGCCCCTCCAAACATATGACTCTGGTACCTTGCGCGGGCACCGCCCCACAGCGGGGTCCATTGCCTCTAATGTACTATGTAGATACGTAGGTACCTACTCCGTACCTGTATAGTGGTTCCTATCAAGTAACTGCAGATCGGGAGCTACCCATAGGCTCTGGCGGTTCTGCAGGCCCCACACAAAAGTTCTAGCGTCCCCTCGAAACCATCACATTCGAATGCAGGCTTGAACATTGATTGACTCAAGCCGCCAAAGCACACATTCTTTCGCGCGGGACACACGCCATCATGTTATAGCACATACCATACACTGAATTCAGACAGAGAGACAGAGACAGAGAGAGACGATACGGGACGGGACGGGACTATCTTGGCCGGCCACTGACGATTTCCTCATACCACCATGTTGCTCTGTAAGCCGACTCCGAGTCCGCCGCACTCTGCACATGCGTAACTGACTCCCAGTTAGTCTGCCCCCAGTGTAGTAATATCTTAACCGTCTCGGCTTCGCCCGAGAACGGCCGCAACCGGTTGGAGTGCCGCACGTGTCCCTACCAGCACGCCATTGAAGAGCCCATGTACTCGCGACGGTACTTCAAGAAGAAGGAGCGTGAAGATGTCTTCGGTGGCCCCGAGGCCTGGGCGAATGCCGATAAGACGGCCGTGCAATGCCCAACCGGCACATGCGAAGGGAAAGAGGCCGCCTTCTACCAAGTCCAGATTCGCAGTGCCGATGAGCCCATGACCAGTTTCTACAAGGTGAGCGCCCCAGACCCGGCACGTCATGTCCGACGACGCTGACAAGGCGACACAGTGCATGGCTTGCGGGCATCGCTGGAGAGAAAACTAAGCCATTCTCTCCTTCCGAGAATCCTTGTGTAGCAGCGATGAGGGCATTCAACGCGTTGATGTTTTGCATAGGGGGTTGGTGGGCAGAACCAGAAGCGGTGTCGATGATGGTCGGCATGCATACTTTTTTTTTTTATTAGAAAAAGAATTCCAGCGGTTTTTTGATACTTGAACGGCTGCTAGTTGTAATTATACCCACGGTCTAGAACCCTGATTATTTGCAGAGTGTCATGGTCGTTGTGCAGGCTCAAGTTGTCCTTCGCGTGAGCGTTCGCTACGTAATACACGCTTAATTAGCTAATGCTGCTTCCAAGGCTCCAGAGACGACTGATTATGCTTGGATCGGGTGGCCCCTTCACAATCCGTTTTTCGATGCTGAGATATAGCCACATAGATGCCAGTATGCGCCTCATTCGTCCTTGTGCCACTCTACTGAAGCCTTAACACCCTCGGCCGCCAGCGCCTGGACAAGTTCAGGGCTTATGATGTCTTGCCGGAAGCGTTCTTCCTGCAACAGCTCTAGATGCTTCAGGGTCGGGCCGGGGTAGTTCAGGTACTTGATGTAGGGCGGGCGGCTCCAGTACTGGAGATATGCCAGGTACGCGACGAAGGCAGGATCGTTCAAGAGTTTCTGCGACGCAAGATGGTTGAGGTAGAAGGGGTTGGCCAAGGATTGCACGAACTAGGTTGGGGATCATCTGTCAGCAATGCCCTGTGCCTGGAGCCGGACTGGGCAGAGAACAAGGCCGCGAGCGACGGCCGAGTGAGGGCGGTTTGGGTGCATCACATACCTCAAGCTCTATCTCGAAACGAGTGTAGCCCGCGTACTTTGGTTCCGGCGCGGGGCTAGGGGGATCCAGCGCCATCGATACGTCGCTCGAAGCCATAGTCTATGATGGCCTATGACCAGCAGCTGGCAATGCGGCGAGAGGCTGGTTGTCGCGAGAGAAGCAGTGATACGGGAGTCTACTAAGTAGAGGTAGTTATACTACCTACAAGTACGTACCAGCAGACCTGAACGGATGGGGAAGGCCTGTTGGCGCTAATCTGTGCTCGGTATAGGGCATGTAGGTTCAGCTACCTACAGAGAAGTGGGGATCCTGGAGCCCCGGAAGTACCTAAGTACCTACAGGCCTGGGTACCTCTGGCGATGAATTGATATCTATGCAACTCTAGGATACCTACTCCCTATATCTGCCAGCATTCAAAGAAAAGAAAGTACTATGTAGTAAAAAACAGACGGTTTGGCAATTTTAGGATAACCTGAGATAAAACTAAATTAGGTATTCAATGTCATACCGAAAACCACACGCCCAAGTCAGACCGAGAGGGAGGCCATACATACCACCTACCGTATCTTGACCAAGAAACATAGGCACATGTGAGGACGCAGGCATGCGAGTAATTCTACGTGATAGGAGCCAGGACCTGAATTATAACTGTGGATGTCCTATTAAATTATTTGAAGTGTTATTTTCCAGGCGAATTACTAGGTTAAGACCGGTAGACAAGTTCCAAGTGTCGTCTTACAAGCTGACCCAAAGTGCGCAAGTCCGATTATGCCCACTGTAAAAAGCCAAACCCGCCGAGACGAAAACGAAAACCTATTCCCACCCACCATTTTCCTGCAGTGCTAGTACCTCCTCCAGCCGGTCACCGGCCTCTTACAAGAGCGCGACAGCGCCCATCACGCCGGCCAGCACGCCGGCGCCCAGCATCGCCGGGGTGGCCGCGGCACCGGTGGGGGAGCTTGGCTCCAGACTCGAGAGGGAGCTCGGATTCAGCGTGGACGGGCCGATGAGGGTGTCCGTGTGCGTGGCCCCCGGCGTGACGCTCTCGGACTCGGTCCCGCCGCTGGTCCCGCCGCTGCTGACCGTCGTCGTGGCCGTCGGCGGGCTAGTCACGGTGGCGCCCGTGCTGGTGGTGCCGGTGGTGCCAGACTCCGAGCCCGAGCCCGTGGTGGGGGCGGGCGTCTCCGTCCCGGGCGTCGTGAAGCTGAGCTCGCCCGCGAAGAAGCTCGAGCACACGGCCTGGCCGGCGGTGATGGCGGCCCCGAGGTCCGTGGGATCGGTGCAGCTCGAGAGGATGCAGCCGCCCGCCAGGGTGGCGATGGCGCCCTGGGTCGGGCCGCACTGACACCCGATGTCGCTGAGCTGGCAGCCCGCCGCGGTGATGGCGGAGGACAGGCAAGGAAGCTGCGGGGAAAGTGCCCATGGTCAGCGTTCGAAATTACGGTGAGCTATTTGCTGGACAACAACTCACGGCACACGAGGGCTCCCCGGGGAAATAGCCGGTGCTGTCGGCCTGGGCGTGGACGAGCGCCGCGGCGCCCATGATCAGAGATGGTTTCCAGAGCATATTGGCGCAGGGATGGCGACAATGGCTAGGACAGAGCTACAGGGGCAATTGAAGTTTGCAAACAATCGAGGCAGAGGAGACGCGAGGGTGATGAGGAACGGGATGCCGGCACAGCATTCCAGGACACCACTACTATTATAGCGTGGCCGTCTACCGCATGCGGTGCCATTAGGATTCAATAAGGTGGCGAAATAGCCGTTATATAGAGCTTGGACATAACGTCCTCACTATTGTAGAATAACTGACGACTGGCACGCTGCAAATGCAAGGGCTGGGATTCATCACCTCCCCGACCACTCAGAGACGCCACCGTCGACCCGTCTAAGCAGGATGATCGAGTGACAGGGGCGCCGGTGTGTTGCCTGCCTGGACAGTGCATAGCGAGCCTGTCAAATCCCTCGAGAGTTCCGGACGCATCGCGGGGGGTTAACGGAATACTCCCCGCACCGGCCATTCGTGGGCCTCGGACCACGCAGAGAGTGCGGAGAAGGTGCTGTATCTTCCAAACAGCCCTGGTGTACCCCTCGGATGGTCTGAGACGACTGCTGCCCTTTGTCGTACACTGTACGACGCCTCGAACACGCCACTGCTCACCACCACAAAGCCCCCAAGGGATGTAGGCATGCCTATATTCACGCAAAAAAAGCACTGCGATGGCGTTCGGGCAATGGCAGATCTGCTTGAAGAGCCAGCGAGGGATACTAGCACTGCCGATATCCCATGCTCTGATCATCACGAGAATGTATATAGCATCACCCTCCATAGACAGGATTGAGCAGGTACAAGTACGGCTCCCCGGGTGCCTGTAGACACTTACGAAAGCAACCGGCATGGAATGTTGCTAAATAGAGCTGAGGTCCATGGGCTGGCTGGCCAATGTTTCACGACGGGCCGTGGCGCCCACTCAGCAATAGCTTCTGGTCTATTTGGCCGCGTGGCTGAATGACTTGTCTTTTAGTTTCGTTCTTCACTCCTCGTTTGCTTTTCCCCTCCGCCGAAACCTGTACGTATCTCGAGCTATAGACTCTTGTGCTAGCCTTATTAGTCATCATGAGATGCCACCCTTGGAGGAGATACAGACTCGGGATGCATTAATCTGGTCAGACTTACTGGTCGTTACGTGGAATTTACCATATCTCATCCCATCAATCGACGGCCTATTGTTGTATCTGTTGCTCAGGATGTAGGATTGGCCGCCGTATGCCGTCTATCATGTGTGGTACCTGGACGAAGGGGAGGTTGGGCAGACCTTGACACTGGCTGTCGATGAGACCTTTACCTGAGAATGAAACAAAGATGTTGGCCGGGGAAAGCTTCAGCGGAAATTTTGGAAAGGGAGATTATAGAGCAGGGTAAGTCGCTCTTATACGCGTCTTGCCATCAACGGAATGACCGTGCAATCCGTTACTCAGCTGTCCCCTTCATTATGTGGCTTAGAGTGATGCCACCATCTTTATACTCAAGTTAGTCGTTAGGCAAACACTATCTGAAGAAGCGACGGGTCAACATCCAATCATGATATACGTATTAGAAAATGTGCTGATCGCAATTACGTCTAGTCGTCTGTGTCGCTCGCATTCGTTTACTTGTGCGTACTCACCTTGACTTGGATCAACGAGGACTAGTCAGGGTGGTTGGTTTAGTCTCCTGTGTTCAAACTCACAACAGAACGCGTGCCGTCAATCCCTACGAGACCGGGATTCCCCGCAAGCAACAACGACCAAATAGGGCATCTACTCCATGCGGGTGCCTCGCCCGTTTCTGCGGGGAGTAACATCGCTCGTGGTCACCGTCGCGCCGGTGCGGGCACAACGGCCATCTCGCCCAGCACAATCCCGAGGTAAACACCATTTGCCGTTATGGGCGGACCAGCAAATGCTTGTGCGCGTGCGTGCCAGCCCTCCTCGTCACAGCAACCCCATTACCTAAAAAGTGTAACGCCATTAGCGGATATATCGTTCCACAGAGAAATCCGAGGAGGGAGACGTCGTGCACCCCATCACATGCAAAAGGGGCCCCGTGGTTTGTGCCGCGAGATGAAGGATGTGCCGAAGGCGCGGTCCGCCATGAAGTCCCATCTGGGAAGGCGGGGAGGAAACGGTGCGCCCCCTGAGGGTTGCTCGAAGAAGTCAGGGGAACAGAGGGAGACAATGGGAACCCAGTCTTCACTTCCCACCCGCCCTGGTATGGCGGTGTCACCGCGCGCTGGGGGATGGCATCGGCTAACACCCTCGAAGACCCCATCCTGGGGAGGGCCATGTGTGCGCACGACGAAGGATATAAGTAGTAGGCGCATTGTACGCACTGCTTGATCGCTCGGTCTTGAGCTGCTTGGTCACACAGTTGCGTCGCCCAGCACCCCCTTGACTGCACCAAGATGCTGTCCCTGGGATATATTGCTGCTCTCGCAGCAGCGGTGACTCCCATAGCCGCGAAGCCCTACAATACGTTTGATGGAGACGGCTTCCCGGCCTGCCGTGATGTGGCTTCGGTCCACCAAGCCACAAGTGTAGACGATAGTGAGTAATTATCGGCGTCATGGTCTCTTCTTTTCATCGACTGAGAGTATAATGCATCCCGTGTTGACTTCAATAAATACTTGGGGTTCTCCGGCGTCTTTTAATCATACTCGAAACAGCCATGGCTGACTCTGAGTGCTCCAGTGGTGTCCGTTGTAAAGCAAGCGGCTGCAAAAGGCGTCCCGGTCAGGGCCTCCGGAAAGGGGCATATGTGGTAAGTGGCCGGGGAAGATGCTTTTGTGTTTATTTCGGCTAGCCTTTGCTATGGTGTTGACTAACCACACCCCTTCCAAGGTATGATACTATGTGCTCGGATAATTCGAACACCATCATAGTCCAAACCGAGTCCGTCAATAAAATCTCAAACCTGGTTCTTGAAGAAGGGGCGGAGTCGGGCACCGTCGACATCGAAGCGGGCGTAACCTTTCTCCAACTCGCAGAGTGGCTACATGACCGCGGTGCGTCCATGGGCTATACGCTGGTTAACTGGAACATTACGATGGCGGGCGCCGTCGCCATGGGCGGCCATCGTTCGTCCATCAGAGAAGACTCCATGGTTGCTGCTGGCGTGTTGTCGCTGGACATTATTAATGGCAATGGCGACATCGTTACCGTTGAGCGGGATAACGATAATGACGACTGGTTGGCCGCGTCTACTTCGCTAGGCCTTTTGGGCATCCTTGCTCGGATGAGATTCAAGATCTACCCAGACTTCAAAGTTTTTGCTCAGCAAAAGATGTAAGGCTCATACTGTCTTTCGTGATTACGCATGGGGAGGCGAGGCTGACACGTGGATACTGAAGCTTGAGTGAGGATGAAGTCTTGAACGGTGACATTTACGGCTTGATCGCGCCGTATGCCACTGCGAATCTTTGGGTGCGTTGTATCTTGATAAGTAACCGAGCGCACCGTACTCACCTCCTACTCGCAATATAGTGGTGGCCGTACAACAGGAAGTTCCATTGGCGCTATTACGACAAGATCCCAGCCATCCTAAGCGACCAGGAGGGATTTCAGAACACCTTCTCCCTCACTGATCTCGAGGCCGGGGTGGCCAAGGCCACGCTCGAAAGCGGCAAGTTCCTGCCCTCGTCTAACTGGTTCTTCGAGACTACGGCTTTCCTGGTGTGGTCCGCACCGAACTTCAAGGAAAAGAAGACGTGGAAGGACATCACTACCTGGCCGGTGTACGGCTGGAACTACGACGTCTTGATCGGCGGCCTCTACCCGGACCAGAAGCCGGAGTGGGAGCACGGGCTGCACGGCTATACCATGGAGCTTGCTTTCCCCGTCATCATGGCGAACCAGGTCCTGAAGCGCGTGCGAGAGGCTTTCGATGCCGAGGCTCGCGTAGGGAGGATTAGTGAGTACCAATCGCTTTGCATTCTCGACCGACTTTCTATCGCGATCTCGGTACCTACCGCAGACGTCCGCGTCCATGAACCAACCCCAATACAAGCGTGATGATGAATGGGTGCTGACTCGAATTGTTAGTGGCGTCAACGTACCGGAGTGGCATCAACATCAAGTTTGGCGCGCCGTACTTTGACTTATTAGGACAGGTCACCTACAACACGTCCGATAAGGCGGACTGGACCAAAGGGGCCATCATGTTCGATTTTCCAAGCTTCCACCCAACCGTGGGAGACGGTAAACGCTTCAACGAGCAGTTCTGTGTGTATAGCCCCGGTCGCCTGCAATCCGACAATGATGAGAAGTTGGGCTGATACGTGAAAACCGCTGTAGACATCAACCTGGCCACGACGCTTATCAAGGAATTCCCCGCTCGCCCCCATTGGACGAAGAACACGCGCGAGGTGTTTGGCAACGCTACGAAGAATATTGATCCGGATCATCTGGCTCGATTCAAGGGTGTGTCTATAGTAGTCGCAGTCTGCGTCTCATAAAGGATCGTCCAGCTAACATTTTGGTAGTACGTTCTAGCTTAGATACCCGTGCTCATGGATGCGGCAATGGCCACCCCGAAGAAGTATCGAGGTGAGGGGTTCAACGTGAGGTGTCGCATGCTGACAGAACGTAGGCTGTGCGGAAGAAGTTTGATGCTAAAGGCATGTTTAAGTCGGTCATTGGCGAGATCTTGGGCTTCTATGACTGATTAGGCAATGGTGAGACTACCGGATCAGGAAAAGATACGGCGTGGCGTTTCCAAGTTCGGCCACGCTGGTACGGCTTCAGCGCATATAGGAGATGGGTACGGCTGATGGTAAGGTATCGTGTGTATTATGTTGAGCATGACACCAGATATCGTGTAGTTATTGATCCATTGCATGCGCCTCGATCCAACATGCCACCGCATAGCAGTCAGCTTGGCTTACTGTGCTGTTTTCTGGAAAGGATGATTGAGGCTGTTCAGCCTCCGAACATGTAATCTTGGTTTTGGTGACACAACCTAATTGCACTTCTTAATAAGCCATACAACGACAAGTCTCCTCATCCAGACTAGCCAGCAGCAGGGCACCGATATCACAGGGGAATCGGGCAGTCAAAGGAATAGTGAATGATTATAAGAGAATATTCATTGTTCTCTAAACTATCAGGGTATAATGTTCATGCTGTCTCAATTGATTACATTAGAAACGCCAGCCCGAAATCACGCTCAAACTCTCCGCACGCTGAAAATACCGCCGTGACCATTGCGCGGTAAAGGCCCATGCCGGTCCTCAGCAACGGGCCACACGCGTTCCCCCCTCCAATAGCCCGGTATACGCCCCGGGCAACAACCTCCCATTACACGCCCGCCTATAGAGCAAGGACGCTAATAGCGCCGATGGCGCCGACGAGGCCCCAGAGGGCGACGGCGCGGGTGGTGAGGGACGCCGCGCCGCTGCACTTGCCGGTCGGGTTGGCCAGCTTCTCGTTGCCGGCGGTGACGGTGACGTCAAAGAAGAGATCGGAGGCGTCCGTGTACGTGACGGTAGCCGACGTGGTGGTCTTCTGGCCCTGGGCCGAGCCGCCGATCGTCGCCGTGCAAGTGGCAGCGGTCTTGCCGTCGAGCGCGCAATGCTCTATCGCAGTGACCTTGACCTCGACGCCGGCGGTGGTGGTCGTGGCGGCGCTCGAGACCTTGTACTCGCTCGCGTTCTCCGTGACGGTTATAGCCTGTAGAGCCTGTCAGATTGGTCTGTCGCTTCTAGGAGGAGGGTTCGGCGTCTGGGAGAAACATACGGGAGCGCCGTCACCGCAGGCATCGCTTGATCCCTTGGTGCACTGTAATAGGTAGACGGTTTCCGTGGCGCAGGCTTGAACAACAGACACGGCGTACTCGTAGTCTGTGTCCTCGGCGTCGATGAAGATGTTCACACTGCTGGGGCCGTCGGCCCTCGCCTCCAGCGCGCCCGTGTTGGGGGTGAAGCCAGCGACGCCCCGGGCGGCGAACACATTGTCCAGGGGCACGCTGCCCACGGGCAGGTGGTTCAGAGCATGTGCGGCGGCGAGTTGGAGAGCCATTGTGAGTGAGGTTTGTTGGTAGAATGTGCGGCGACTAAGACGTCCTATATGCAGAGAGGAGATGAGGCGGCGATGTGCTTCCAGAGACCGGCCGAGTCACCAGGACGACGATGCCCCGGGCCGCCTTCTTATACCAAATGCGTGTGGCATCTGGAAAAGTTGGCCCGGCTTACAGCCTGACTCTCATCAAACTATTCTCATGGTCGGGGTCTAGCTGGGCTTGGCGAGCGAAGCCAAGTTGCGCAGCACAGCTAATATTAGATGCTGGTGCGCTGTTGGCTGCCCCATGGTCCCGCCATTGGATGTGACCAAATGAGATGCCCACGCTGCATCATGGTCGCTGGGGTCGATGGGCCCGTCAGCTTGGCGGCACCTAGACGAGCGTTGGGACCTCGACCCCTGGCTAGACCCCAGGGGCGAGGTGGCAATCGCAATGTCAGCCTGGCATTTAGACTGCCTCCAGAAGCCATGGAGGCATAGTCGACATCTCAGCCATCTCAGCTGGGCTAGACTAGGTACCGTAGCTCAGTCACGCCGAGGCAGAATGGCGAGACGCCCCGCCCACTTCACCACCGCAAGATGCCATATTTGCCCCCGCTAAGTCAGACCGGCTGATGCTTAGTTAGTCTTTTCTGTGCGGCTGGTTTTAACAAGGAGCCGAGTCGAATGATTGGCAATCGCCTGAGCCACGATGCTGGCTCCTTAGCAAACAGCAAACGGCATGCTAGTCTTTTGGCTGGCTGCTGGGCTCTGTCTGGATTCTTCGTGCACAACTGGGACGGCGACTGACCTGATTGAGTTAGACCGCCAGCATAAAAGTTATGCTTGGCGTAAAAACAGTATCGTGACATGTAAGTTGGGGGAGATTGCATAAAATCTCACCCTACCATCTAATGTCGGAAATTCGGTTTTCAATGTGCCACAAGTACGGAGTAAAGCGGCTATTTGAGCCCTGTTTTGCAGCCCACAATACGATTCCGTCCACTTACGTGCTGACAGGGCGCAGACACAATCCTATGTCACAAAGAACGACTCAAGAAACCAACAACCCCGAGAAGGAAGCCCTCGCGGGGGTGGACGCCACACCGGCAGGCGGGCCGTCCAAGTCGCCAATGGTGTAAGTACCTATAGTCTTCGTACCCCTCTTCGTACCTCGTACCCCTTGCAGGGTCTTGTTGCCAGTCCACAATATTTCCACCAACTTATCTGGGGGCTCCAGAATGCCCCAGGTGCCAGAGTGAAAGACCCTTTCCCTAGTATCGTAAGCGGCGTTCGACACTAAAGTGTGGTCCTCGCGGCCAGCCGAGTAGCGGCGGCGCACATCACTAAGGATGGATGTCACCTGGATAGTTTGGAGCGACCCCAGAGAGACCCCAGAGAGAGGACTGATTCCACCGAGAGGCTCTTTAGCGATACTTTTAGGCTGTTGAAAGAGGGGGAGAAGCTCTCTTGCGAAGACATCTCCAATTGGGCTCGTTCCTGCGGCGAGACGCCATACAGGCTCATGAACCACGCGCCGAGGGACGATCGCAGCCTACAGAATGCCTGTTCCTCGGGGCCATCGTAACACCGAAACCATCCGCCAGCGCAATCTGATTTTGGACGCAAACTTAGTCGGGCTTCGGCTGCTTCTTACGGCACGGGAATTCCCCCCCAGGACCGTCAGGTGTTCAAGCAACTGTACCAGTTAACGCCTGAGCAGGCACGACAACTCAATAAGGACTTGTCCACTCTTCCAACCCGTCCTGCCAGCTATGTGTGCCTACCTACCTACTTACCTAAAAACCCTCACCTCCCCTTCCTTTCTCCTTCAAGAAAGCGAACCCGATTGCTGCAATCTCCGTTCTTCTAGAGGCATACGCGGGCTCCGCGCCGGGCAGCCGCCCGTATGTGGCCGCGGCTGCGGCATAAGCCTCGTCAAACACCCACGTGGGCCGGCGCAAAATATCCTGACCAGCCCGAGCTACCGGGAGGCGACGCGCTGGATGGAGCCCGGGCGACAATATGCCGGCGGGCGCTGACAAATGGGCTGTACACGGACTTTTGTCGGGCCGTGCTGAAGATGCTGGATGGGCGAAGGCCGTAGCCCGGAACGCCCTCGAGCGGACCGAGCTTCGACGGTCTAGAGAGAAACACCCGGCCAGGTCGCTTGCCGACGCGGTGCGCGGCCCTCATCGCACCCTTTCAGCTGCGATTGGTGAGAAGCATCGCCTGGGTAACGAATAAGACGATGTGAGTAAGTACTAGATAATTGACATCGCAGAGGGCGCATCTCATGAGAAAACAAGGACGCGCAACACCAATGACTTCCCATGTAAGTCTTGATTTCCTAGGTATATCGACTCGTGAGTCCGAGAAGAGCCAGAGACAGCCAAGTCCCGAATTTGATCCTGTAGTCCCAATGTCTACTCTTCTCGTCTGTCCACTTCCAATGCCTATTTCTCATGGTTTTACTGAGACCCGATCGATACTTATTGAAAATCCAATGTAATGTTTGTTGCTCGCTGCGAAGCTAGACCTTGGGCTGGGGAAACGTTCTACAAGGCTATGGCATAGCCCGCCAGGATCATATCTCGTTTCCCTGGCGCCCCATGGAAATCCAGACCGCTTCAAGAGCGTCACACATTTTTAAGAGTGGCAATGATAGCTAATTGACGAAGCTAGTTTAATCACTAGCTAATATGATTCAATGCTGCTTAAAGGTCCTTCGTAAGATATTGCGACATAAAAACCATCCTGAACGCCGGGGGTTTCGCCGGCTTCTTATTCGAAACTATGTCCTAATGGCGACTCCAACCAAGAACTAAAATAATAATAATAATAATAAAAGAACATATTCCGTAGTAAACGTTATTAACCCGTGGTCGGAGTTTTCGAAGTTGTGCGGGGGCACACGGAGGTGAATCAGCCCGCTCAAAAAACATGGAATAACGCCACCAGACTGCAAACCAGTCCGAATCAACCCAAATTCATGAGCGAAATGATACCAATCTCGTATACTAAGGAGCGTTACTCGGTTTCGTCTGATATCGCCCCCGGAAAGCGTTGCTAATGGTCCCTCTAAGACTGCTGATGGTGCTCCCATCTTGCATCCTGCTCGCGAACGCCTCCTCCAACGCTGATTGAGTCACCGATGCATCTGTCAAGATATTAGTGCGAAGATGATACTGAGACGAAGTCGGGGGATTATTGTACCGTCTAAATCACTAAAACTGCTTCCCATACTAGGCGTCCCATCGCTATCTCGTGAATACCCTTTCGATTTGCCGCCAGGGCTGCGGCCTGCTAGCTCCATAGTCCGCCGGGGTGACAAGGGGCCGCTGGGCCGCTGGTCGTTGGCGCCCCTCGACACGGGCACGGAGCCCGTCGAGGAATCTGAGGTCTGAGAGTGATGAGCCCGATGCCGGCCAGACCCCTTTACCGACCTTTTCCCTGCGTCTCGGAGATTGCCACGCAGTGTCGCACTTAAATCGTACTGACCACTCCCCGCACTGCCGGCCTGCGGTCTATACGGGAGAAAGGCGGGCTCAGCATCGTCATCATCGTCCTCGTCGTCGGCAAAGGATGGCCCTTCATTGCTTTGGAATCGTGGGGGACGGCGGATAATTCTGGATTGGGCGGGACTTGACGAGGAAGATGAAGAAGCGGAAGAGCTCGACTCGGCGGGGCCAGGGGACTGGAGATCAGCCTCCCGTTCGTCTTGGTCATCCTGGTCGTCTACATTCGTGGTTATGGGTAGAGAGGTGAGCCGATGTCGCTGTGCATCGGCGCCGGACTTCCCGGGTGCTTTGGCCCCGGCGTTCAGGTTTCTTGTCGTGAAAAAGGCGGTATTGGTGGATGAGGTTCTTGTCGTGGCCGGCCGTGGAGTGCTCCTCATGGACGAGCTTGGGGTACTCTGGTCGTTCGGCGACAAAGGCGTATCTTTGCGGATGGAGGTCGAAGATGGCGCACGAGGTTGGCCGGCAGAGCCAGCATACCGCAGAGGTTCTGTCGAGAAGGCGCCTTCGGGGGCCTGTGGTTGGGGCGAGGGCGCTGGCGAGGTCTTGGCGGCTGCGGCGGCCTTGCGCATCTGGGCTCGGACCTGTGAGGCATGGCGCTCTGTGAGCCAGGCAACTTGCTGGAGGAGGAAGTCGACAGTGACCTGGAATTTGGCGGCGCTGGAGAATGGAATGTCAGCGTGCGGCAGGAATAGTAAAGGAGAGGTGTCGAGCTTGCATTTCGTTCCCTTGACAGCTGTTAGCTCGGCACGGACGTTCACGGTCAGTCGCCAGGCGGCGACAGAGGACGCCCGGATTACGGACTCACAGTCTATCTCCGTCTTGGACAGCTTGGAAACGATACTCCACAGCGCCTCATCTTTCGAGGATTCCCAGTTCGCCTAGGCTATGGTAAGTCCTGGGTAATGACGGCGGTGGTGACGGTGATGAGGATGGTGGCGAGCACGGAGGCGAGCATGGGGACGGAGAGGGAGACGGAGACGAGGATGGAGATGGGGATGGAGATGGGAATGGAGATGGAGATGGCATCATCATACCGGCGGGGGATCCACAAAGTCACCTCGGGGGAAGGGCAGGCGGATGAGGACGGTATAGGTTGGCTCGGGCGGTATGGAAGCCATATCAACTTGCTAACATAGATATTTGATGTGGGAGCAGCATACGATCTATGTAGCTTGCAGTAAGAGTGATCCTGTGATACCTACTGAGGACATGATATGATGTAGGTGCCGCGACTACCTATACGATGTCCTAGGCCCCGGTGGGTCCAGGACAGCTCTTATCGATTATGCACGATGCTATACTTATACTCCATATAGCAGGATCAAGTGGCAGTCAAGTGGAGCTTTCACATGCAGGCTCCGGTGCTTAAGGTATACGCTAATCTAGGTAGGACACTTAAGTACCCCAACTACTTAGGCAGTATGGGGCAATGTGCACCACTGTACGGAGTAAGTGTTTATTTATTTATCAACCTTTGCAGTGCACTTGCATGTATTATAGTAAGTACCACTGTATAGCACCACCTTGCTGCACCATAATACTTTGGATCTGCAAGTCCACGCCAATGCCAGCCTCGCAAGGACAAATCGATCACCAGGCAGGTTGTCCTACCCGGCTCGTGTCAGATGACAGGGTCAAATCCGGAGCGCCGTCTGATTGGTGACTTGTCAACTTGCCTATTATGACCGGCCCATCAAACAAGGCTGAGGGCGAGAGAAACCAGAGTGTTGACTATACCCAACCACAATCAGAAGTCGCCAGAACGCCAGAACGCCAGAACGCCACCATGATCAGGATAAGCATGAGGCGAACATAATACATACTGTGCTGAGTTGTTGGGCACACTGGTGCGCACGCAGGCCGGGGCATCTTCATCACCGGGAGCTTCTCTCCAATCGGAACATACCACGGGGCCACGCCCTCACCTGAACACCGATTCGTCAACCATGGAGGCAAGTCATCACCGCTGTCCCAGCCATAAGTTCCGCCGGACACCATCCGCTCACACCGCAGCTTCGATTAGCTCCTCCAGCGGGCGGGGTTCCCCGGCTGGACGCAGACGCCGATCCGCGGCGTCGACATCTCGGCGGCCGGCCTCCTCGCGCTCGCCGACCTCAGCACCGTCGCCCAGCGGACGCGCATCTCGGGCGTGTCGTGGCTCGACGCCCTGCTGCTGGCCCCCGGCCTGCACTACCAGCAGGCCGCCGACGCCGTGCTCAGCGAGCTGCCGTCCTCGCCGTACAGCGCCGTCGAGTCGGTCGACGGCAAGACGTCGACGTACGGCATCGCCAACGCCGCCACCCTGCAGTATCTCGAGCGCGTCGGCCGCCCCGGCCAGCGCATCGTCGTCGACGTCGGCGTGGCGCCCCAGCGCGGCTACTTCCCGTACGCCGACCAGCGGAAGAAGCGCAGCCGCGGGCAGCGCGGCGTCATCTGGCGTGACCAGGAGGCCGGCATCGGTTGGCTCTCGCAGGTCTTGTATCTGGCAAGCCCCGTGCTCACCATTGTTGCTTTCGTGTTCATGGTACTACTACGAGAATGCATGTCTCACTCACCTCTCCTCCAACCACTCTGTCTGCCACGGCGTGATGCGTGACACCATATACCCTCTCTAGGTAGCTAACATGGTGAGCTAGGGTGGGGTGTTGCCTCGTTGCTCGGGCTTATGCTGTCTCGCGTCTTGAATATCTGGATTATCAAGCAGCGTACGAATATGCCCCAAATCCCAACGCCCGAACCGGCCCCGGACGACTCGGGGGCACTGACCGAGTACGTCGTCAACCTCGGCCGCGGCCGAGTAGTGTGCCTGCGCGGCCGGGGCTCAGATCTGCAAGCCATCATCGCGACGACGTGGCTGCGAGACCAGACGCACGTCGAAGGCTACCTCGAGGCTGCGGCGAAGCTGACCGTCTACCTCGTCGCTGCCTTCAGCGGGAACCTGACGCAGATCGGCTCCATCATCTTCCTCGGCCTCCTCCTGGTCACGGCGGGCCTGCTCGGGCTGAGCAACGCCCACGCCAAGGGCTTCACCATCTACGGTCGGTTGGCCGCCCCCACGACCGAGAGCCTGCCGGCCCCGGATAACCCACCTTATCCGGACAGCGGCCAGCACAGCGCGACATGGCCCTCGCCCAGCAACGGTATGACGTCGAGCAGGTACAGCCCAATGGGAGGCTTTACAACAGAAAGGCGCTAAGCTGGATTACTACGCCGCTCATGCGACTCGTGCTGCCAAATACTTTATTACAGACTGCAACTAGTGTATCTTATAGCATATATAGAAGGAAACTTTTTTCTTTGCCCTTTTTTCAGTTAGAGGTCTGTTTATGAACCGAGATCTAGTACGTACGACTACAGGGTGCCGAGATCGTAGGGTGCCATTTTCTCCCTTGTTGCTAAGCTGTTTATCGCTACATTGTATACGCTATGATGGCTATTTTTTGACAAGTTTTCATAACTTTGGCCATGTCGGTTCCAGAGGCGCCTCGTCGAGAAGCAGCTTCCACGATATCGGTAGAAATCTTAGCCGGTTCTGGCTGAAACCACTTCATCCACGTGTGGCTGGTTCGAGAACCGAGGACGCCGTTGCGGGTTTCGCATTCTATTTTCGCTGATTGAATCTGCCGCTCTGAAACGTGCACACTTCTCTCTGCTATTGCTCTTTGCAGGGGTAGACTCCTTGGCTCGTCTTCTGCGGAAAAGCGACGAGCTGGAGCTCGTCTCGTGTTATTATCCCCCTTCTACTCGGGCGTCGGTTGACATTTAATACGACTACACATCTTGTTGTGGCGAACCCCAGTATGCCAGTGTGGACTATGTATGATATGTCTGGATGGCTATGATATTTCTCCCGCGTCCGGTTACGTACCGAGTCTTTTACAAGACTTTGACTCAGCAGGTGCGCTACTAGTGTCATACCGAGAATGATTGAGTTGTGGCAAGTTGTCGTCACGAAAACTACAGCAAAGCAGAGATAGATTCCAGTGTTGAAATATTCGCCGAGAATGAATGTAAAAGCAAGACGCGAGTACGGATCAAGGGGGCTGAGGAGATTCGAGAGCAGCGTTATGATTGATTATTCCAAAACTAAGCTTTAAGACGAGAGAGAACTCCTTGCACGAAAGGGGGGGTATTATGCGGCTCCTCCTCAGAGCCCATGCACCATGCACTCCGAAACACCGAAACTAATGAAACGCCCTTTTTGTCCTGAACCATCCTATATAATGGAGCTGTCCCCGAACGCCGTCTATAACGAAGAACGCCTGGCAAATTCCTCACTTATGCTCCGTCCTCGTCAGTTGCTTTTCAATGCATTGTTGCCAGCCGTTTGCGCCGTGTCCCGTGCCCCGTCGCCGTGCTCAACTCCCTTCAATGACCGGCCGGCAGTGCAAGTCAGAGGTGGTAAAGGGGATTATGATGACGCGAGCTTTGTGTCGCCTTATCCACGTGGTGAGAAGACGATTCTGATGAACACAAGTAAAGAGAAAGGCAACAAAAGTAGAGTAAAGTTCAAGGACGGCGAGTCAGCCCTGGGTAACGCTCGCAGAGACCAGGGAGCTATTCGCGGAAACCCGTAGGCTAATGATGCCGCCTGCAGACCTTATCTGAGAGAACGTAACATCAGGCTATTGAATTGGCCTCCCCACTTCAACACGTGCGCTCCCATCAAAGCTCATGCACTGAGGGTAGCAGTCTAACTTCGTTGGCCGTAGTCGAGTTGAATTAAACATGTGCAACGTAAGTGGTGAGAGGATATGAGGTCCGAAGTCGGGGGCGGCATTGCAGGCAGGAAGTGATAATGGGGCCAACATGCGGCTCAGAGAGACTCCTACCAAGCAGCTCCCAATGCCTCCTCGGCCATGTGTACATGGTGGCACAGGGAACGCATTAACGACAGGTCGACTTCTGATGTCTCGTCGGATTTCGGCCTCGTGACTGCCGGATCTGCACGTTTAAGATCAATGGCAAGCCTTGCGCAGCACCTCGCAACTCCACGTCGGAGCTCCGCCAGATTGCTTTGTTCCTTTTCATACGGTATTGGGCTCATGCATGTTCTGCTCACTGCGGGTGTCGCAGGCCTGCTAAGACTACTCCTCGGTCCCACAAGTGTAGCAGAAGCCGTCACTGTACCCCTGCTTTCGTTCTGTCGCGGCTGCACTTGACCCATCCCGTTGAATATCCTTGAGGATATATTCCGTAAGCCGGTGAGAGTTGACTTACGACTTCCACTACCCCCGGATTGTTGTCGTGCATGACCTGATGAGGCAGTATCAAGATTTTCAAATTCCGCTAATCCTAGGACTTTGATGGCTTTCCTGGGAATACCCATCTCCTCGGATGCCGACGGCCGTGGTGGCGTTGATATGGACATGTCGGAATCAGAATTGGCCGATGATTCACTCGTGTCTGGTCTTGCAGTATCTGGCCGCGATAGTTTGTGCCGATACAGTGACGTGAGATAATTATACACGAGCACGTACGCATATAAAGCTTCGCAAGCCTCGTCGCTTCCGCGAGGAAATATCTTCCACATTACATTCCATGCGCGCTTCCTTTCAGCCAGAACTCCATCGGGTTGGTCTTGTTGCTCCGTCCTGCTCGTCGAAGAGGCTATCCACTTCCAGTTGGGCAGCTTGGCTTGCTGGTTGTTCGGCTCATCGTCCCAATTCCAGTCGGCAGTGTTATGCCTCACTCGCCGGGATAGGTTGCGAACATCTTCGACCAACAGATCTTCACATTTAAGCAAGTTTCGAGGGAAGCTCGTCACTCTTACTCGGACCATATCTTGGACGCCATATGATAATGGTAAGAGCGCCACCCTTTCTTCACATACGGGATACTCCATATCGGATATGAGCCATTCTTCGACATCAAGCTCGTCCTGGGAAATGGATCGGGCCCCTTTATCTTCGCTCGTATTAGGCTTGCTTGGGGTGCCCCCCTGGGGCTTTGAAGAGTGTGGGCCTCTTGATGAATCCAGGCTCATGTTGTCTCTTAAGGCGAAATTGATTTCGTTTTGAAGGAATAAACTGTCTGTGTCATCATCATACAGGGAATATGATTCTCCTCGGAGGTGTTGGGCCGATGTGGACTCTTCCGTATCATAAGGCGCTTCCTTCAAGTCGAGTAGTTGCTCTCGATGCTTCGTCGACCGACCTGTTCCCTGACTTTGCCTCGGTAATACCCCACTCGTTGATATCGTAAATGCTTCGGCTATGTCAATGTTTTGAGCACTCGATAGTATGTTTTTCCCACCGCCGTGATTGGGGCTGCTAGGTTGTTCCACGTGCTGGGGGTACTCAGTCAAGCTATTATTTCTTCGTTTGATAATGGGTGAGTTGTCTTGGTCCTCGCCATTCAGGTCAATCCAACTCATTGGGGAGCTGAATTCTGATGTTGGTGAAATATGGAGCAATATGGGCAACGGTTGCTTCTCAGGTTCAAACCAAGTGTCGACTGTCAGTAGGGATGCTTCTCGAGTACTCAATGAAGGGGGCTCGAAATCGGCGGAGGAATCACTGCTAGAAATGCTGCCCCGCTGAGGTGAATGAAAGTCGAGGGGCGCAAAAATATCGGAGTATTTGTGGTGAATGGTTTGCAGTGATTTGGAGTTATATAGCGGACCATGGGGTCGAGAGGGAAACATAGGGCTTAAGTAGCCCGAGTTATATGGTAGCGAGTATCGTCTAGCAGCTCCATCGGCAGCTAGCCCTGGGGCGGGAGCGCCGGCCGTGAGATGTTTCGATTGGAATATATTGCTGGACTGTTCCAAGTCCACAGCTAGCATCTCAGGTAGATTGGAGTGAAAATCCATCAGCGGCTCCATGTTGTGTTCCATGCTGTGTTCCGGTCTTGTCTGAGTTCTTGTCCGCCGACGCTGCTATGAGATAGCGAGCAGAATCCTCTCAGTCCCCCTGTAGAGATAGACGTGGTGTTAGACTCGTTCTTAGGATATCCAGCTGTCAAATAGAATGAATTCCTAAGATGTCAAAGAAATTGCCAGTGTGTATACATCGTGTACGGGGCAGAGAACGAATAAAAAAAAAGGAATGTGGTGGTGGACTAGAGCAACTGGACCAGGAGTGGTGATATAAGAGGAGGGTCACATTACCTACAACCCCTGGCTAGGATCCGGCTGCTGTCGAGAAATAGAGCTGCCAGTCAAGGAACGAGCGAAGCGACAGCAGGGGAACGCTGGTAAGGGTCTATTGACGTTGGAAGATCGTCCTGGGTTCAGGGGTCGGGAGGATTGGGAGATGTCAAAGTGTGGAACCTCATCCAAATTACCAACCAAGTCTTTCACTTACACGTGTACGTGCATGTATTCACCAGCTACCGCTACACGATACCTGGGAGCTGAAGAAGGGGCAGCGTGACTCTTGTCTCAGACAGAGAGCCGATAATGCACAGAATACCTATCTGCTTTAGTTTGCTTTTCCGGGCACTACGGTATAACGTGACGAGAATAACGGTAAAAGATGGGTTGTCCGGGACCATCGTCCTTTCCCTGGTCGCCAAGGGATCGGATTCTGGGATCGACGCCGTGCAGGGCTAGTTTGATTGGAGCGACACAGCCCTTGATCCGCTACCGTCTTCTGGAAATTATTTTTCTTCTACTTTTAGCATCTGATACGGGAATTCACGGTGACTAGCGCAGCGTGTCCACAGGCGCTCGCCAGTCCGACATGGCGACATGGCGAGCACGGAGAGAGACAGCCGTGGTGGATGTGGAGAGCTTCCAGGCAATCGTCATCATAGCGTCAGACAGCAGTGGCAGAAGTGGCAGCGGTGGCTGATGACTGATCAGAGTAACGCGAGCCCCCGCGCCGGTATCCAACCATATCGACGGTGCTCTGTTGTAGCCGGCTTGCGCCAGGGCCGTGGTTCGATGGCAGAGTGGACGTCGGGCGATACAAGACATCAGACGGGGAGATCATGACATGCTGCGCATGAGCTCGTCAGGCGCCGAGGGCTCTGTCGCACATGTGCACCGGCGACACAGGATCCTGCGGGCGTGTTGCGGGCGTGTTGCAGGCGGGCGGGAGACACACGATCACGAAATGCCGGGCAGCTCGCTGCAGCTTGCCGTCGCCCTACGCTACACCAAGCAAGCGCCAGGCGTCTCGAGGCGTCGTCCGACGCAAGCTACCATAGGTGCAAGCTACCATACGTACAAGAGGGTGCAAGAGGGTGCAAGAGGGGCGGGACGTACGGTATGCGTATCCACTTGGTGCAGGAGCCGCATTCCAATGAGGTCGCACGCGCAGGCGAGGTTGCGGGCTAATGATGGCTGGTTGGGCGGTTAGGTCGCAGTGCAGAGTGCAGCTTCAAACCGTACGAAGAGAGTATACGTGAGCTGGTCCCCTGCTAAGCGATAAGTGGGGACTATGCCAAATCCATCGCGCTGCAGTCAGGGTAGGTACTATCTAGACTACTTACCTAGGTAGACTAGGTACGGTACCTAGCAGGCTAGCTGTTCCGCGGAATGAACGAACCAGCACCAAGTGTCCAGTGTCGGCCGCTAAATCAGACCCCTGGCCGGTCGGTATGACAGAGACACACATCCCGACCCCCGCAGGCCCACACTCTGAAGCCGCCCGTTCGTGCCCCACAGATCATCCCACCTGTCTGTACCATGTACTCATCCTAGGTAGGTATTACCTACAGCTGTGCTGCTTTTTGCGCAGCACATTGCCAATAACCCGATAACCCCCGGGCAGTTGAAGAATGAAGGTGACGTCGAGAGTGTACACCTGAGACAACTATTTACGTACATCCTCCAGGCATCTCACGATAGTCCCAAGGGAGTACAGAATTCGGACATGAATGCGAAGTGTGCAGACCTGCGAAACATCCAAGTGGTTCGGGAATCTAAGCTGAGGGTAAAGCTTATCCTATAGCAGGCAAGGTTGAATTACATCTAAATTAGACACCCGACTTCTGTCTTCTATATTAGTAGTACCTACCTACCCTACCTGGGCATTTACACAGCACCATGCTTACAAGTACGTACTTGAATAGGATTACTATGTAATTCCGTCATCACTGAAAGGGGCAGTAGGGAGCCGGCCTGGCTTCGAAGTGCCCAGATCGCTTACCATGTCCATACCATGCATATACCTACTTCGACAGACCGGACAGACAACCTAGATAGATAGCTGTCCAACCCATCGTTCCAAGTGCGACGTAGCAAAACTGCAAACATAGATCAAATAGCGACATATACCACATAGTATATGCGCGCGAGTGCACAGTGGTTGGAATACTGGCTTGAAATTGGCCGAAGTGGGGTAGCACGGCTTAGTGATTCCAGATTGGGAACCGTCCAAGTCTTTAACTGGATGGTCGTGATACCTAGTGCAAGGCCGATGAAAAAAAAAAAAAATGAGTGACCTCAGTTTTGTATCTAGCATATGGTCACGAGATCCTGGATCCTAGAGAGAGCACTCGTCCAGCTCGCACAACCCAAACTGTCCTGTGTCGTCCAACAGCTCGAGCGAAACTCTACGAGTGTTGTTTCTTTGTAATAAGGGGTTTTTAAAATAATAAAAAATGCTGACCGAGTCTTACTTCGTGTCCGTCGCCGGCCCGCCGCTGGCCAACAACACGGCCATCCCGAAAGATGCGGGCATATATGAACATACCCTTCACCCGACCCATGCCACCTCGGCAGTCCTGAAGAGGAGCTCGGCTCCGGGCGGCGGCCTGGCTGTGAGTGACACCCATGTCTTCGCCGCCCAGCAAGACAAGTCAACCGTCCACGTCTATGCGCGGCCCAAGGGCAACCAGGAAGCCGTCGTCACCTTCCCCGAGCGCATCCGCAGCATCGCTCTCAGTCACGATGTGCTCTTCTTGGGGACCCAGGAAGGACGCGTCATCGTCTGGGAGGTAAGTTGAGACCACCTCGCGCCCGTGTACGCCCCCCGGGGATCATGTCGCTGACAGCTGAGCAATAGCTTTGCACCGGACGGCAGGTCACCACGCCTCCATGCCACGTCCAGGCCGTGACTTGCATGGCCGTCACGCCCTATCACTTGCTCACGGGCTCTGATGATTCCAATGTCCACGTCTGGTCCCTCTCCCGCCTGCTGGAACTTGACAACACCATTGAGCACGAGCCGCAAGAGACCCTGTCGAACCACAGGGCCGCCATCACCTCTCTTGCCGTGTCGCAGAGCGTGAACCCCGACACCAACATCTGCATCTCCGCAAGCAAGGACAAGTCCTGTGTTATATGGAACTACCAGCTGGGCACGCCACTGCGCACCGTGCTATTCCCGAGCGCCCCCATCTCGCTGGTCCTCGACCCTTGTGCCCGCGCCTTCTACGCCTCGGCCGAGGACCGCTCTCTGTATGCCGTCGAGCTGTTTGGCGAGAAGGCGCTCTTCAGCCCGCAGGATGGCGAGGGCGCCGCCGCCGCCGTGCAGGCATCAGCCGCTTTCGGCGCGGCGCCCCTGGAGGCCGGGCCAGCCACGTGCCTGGGGCTGAACTACGACGGGACCGTGCTGCTGTCCGGCCATCCCCAGGGCCAGGTGCGGCGCTGGGATCTGAGCAGCCGGGCGGACTCGACGGAGCTCGCGAGCCTGAACGCCGCCGTCACCAATGTCACTTTTGTCTCGCCCCTGCCCCCGCCGAAGCCCACCCGGCCCGTGGCGGTCGTCAAGCCCTTCCTCGGCAACCGGAGCTACAACTTCACCGCGCGGATGGACTCGGACGCGGTGCGCGAGACGCGGTTCTCCAAGATGCTCGCCTCGAGCGGCATGCCGCAGGACGTGCTGGAGCAGGCCATCCTGGCGTTCCAGGAGCCCGCCGCCGGCAACGCCGCGGGCGATGCCGAGCTGCAGAGGGAGAACGAGGAGCTGTGGGAGATCATCAACGAGCAGCGCGCGCTGCAGAAGAAGACGCTCGAGCGATACGTCGAGGCCGCGTCTACCACAACGAAAGCCTGAGCGGGCGGCTATACTTACACATACATGCACACACCTCATACCCATACCTTACATACATTACATTACATCCACACTAACTCACCACCGCTAATCTAAGTTCGACATGTGAGCTACTGCGGGGCGTCTAAAACAGGCACACTTCTCATCTCAAAACAGCTGGAACGTTTTGATTTCCCCCACGAGTCGATAAACGGTCGGGGACACCTTAAACGGCAATATTCAAGGGCGATCTCACCAGTCCCCGTCTGCGTCTGCTCCTCGCTTACAACGGTGGCGTCCCCGCCTCCGCCCGGACGTCGGGTAACATCCGCTAGGATCCTTTTGTCGATGGAATTTTGAAAAGAACCATGCCCCCCCCCCACTCCGCGACGAAACGGGGAGGGGCTCCTCGCTTGAAACCCTTGTTTCTAGCTTGTATGTATGTAAACTACGTACTGCGTTTGACCTCAGGTGGTTCTGCAGAGAAGGCGCGCGCTTCTAGACCGGAGAGAGAGAGAGAGAGAGAGAGAGAGAGAGAGAGAGCCTGGGCAAAACGGTTAAGAAGCAAGGAGCGAATACCTAACGACGCTACGATGTTTCGGGTCCGAAGGGTAACAGAGCAAGAAAAAACGACGAGTGGTTCGCAAATGAGAGAAGGCGGGTTTGACAAGAGAGAGAGAGGGCAGAGAAAAAAGGACCCCGAGGTCCCAAAGGGGGATATGAGAAAAAGAGACTAAAAAAACAAAACAAGATAAACATGAAATTTAAGAGAGAAGAGAGAGAGGGAACCCGTACAGAGCCGTTTAGGCGCCCGTCCGTCACAAAGAGAGAGAGAGACAGAGAGAGCAGAAAAAAAAAGTGTGATAGTGACTGGACTGACTGCGCCGCGTCGGCAGATGTCCAATTGGTATGCACATCCCCAATTCCACGAATTAAGTAACAAAGAAAGAAAGAAAAAAAAAAAAAAAAAAAAAAAAAAAAAGACGAATGGTTTTTTTTATTTTTGTAATAGTAAGTTGGTTTTGGAGGGGGGGGCCATCTCGCTTCCCATTTTGGGGGGTGAGCTTTTTCTTTTTCTTTTTTGCTTTTTCCGCCTCTTTGCACACGGTTGGCACGCATTTGTATGGATGTTTAGACGGTGAGGCCCAGCCAATGGGGGGCCATCGCGCTTCGTTGGCTCGGGCTCGGAAGCCGGATCAACCCACGCGCATTTGCAGGGGGCGGAGGATGGGGAGAGAGAGAGAGAGAGAAGACAAAAAGAGCGAAACTGGCACTGCTATCCGACCAACCATGTACTAGATCGCCTCGTAGAAAAAAAAAAGAGTAACCTTTTTTTGGGCAATTTACGCCTACACATCCTCTGTTTCTCCCGTGGCCGTGTGTTTGTGTGCCACTGTCACGCATTCCCCCCTCCTCACCGTCTAGAAGATGTCACTCCAGCTAGGTAGGCGAGGTACTTTTGTGACGTAGATAGTCTACGATACGAGACAAGTCAGAGCAAGGCTGGCAAATAGATCGGGAATAGAGAGCGCCCTAGAGAGACGTCACGCGCCGTAGTTCGGTCTAGCCTCACGTCGTGTCCAGTCTTTATCTTTGTTTTATTTTTTATTTTTTTTTATTTTTTCTTTTATTCCGGCCGTCCAACGCCCCGGGCCCCGTCGACCGGCTCCCCTGTCCGTCATTGGACCCCGGGCGTCCGCGCAGAGAGAAGCCTTTTGCTGCGTCACCCGTCAAATAGCTGCAGGGCGTCGTCAGCCGATCTGGATTTGTCTTGTGTTTGCTCGCCGTTCAGCCCCAGTTCTTTTTTTTATCCCTCTTTCTTTCTTAATTGTAGTTGTTCTCGGATAACGCTAGATCGAATTCCCCGAGAAACAAACCACCATTTGTCCGCCCCCCGAATGTCTCGCTTTTTGTTAGTCAGCGGTTCAGCCAATGCTATTCGTCGCTGTGCGTCTCAAGACACTTGCCTCGGCCCCACACCTCGGGACTCGCAGCCTCTGCTCTGCCCATTCGTGTAGGGTCCTTGCGAGCTGGCAGAGACTTTACGTACAAGGAGCAGACCGACAGCCAACGAATAGGCCATCCGACTTTGGTGAGGCGTGGGGTTTGCATTCATGAGTCTGTGACGAATCAGTAAGATAAGTTGTGACCGTTGGCGGAACTCGCTTGTTTGTGCATGCATGCATGCGTATCGGTACATGTATGCTCTCAAATCACATGTAAGCGTGGGGGTCAATAGCATCCGAGGGCTCCTCTCTGTGCAATGTGTTGTCGAGGTTATTGTCGTGCACCGAGGACAACACCCTTTGAATCAATTCTCTGTACATCGAGTGTAGCACGATGTGTATAATAGCTGTCTGCTCGATTGTGACTCGAAGAGTGCGTATATAATATGCATGTTGCTAATCCACCGCTACTAAACGCTCTCTTATTCTGCCGGAAATGGAATAGAGTCGTCATATTAAACGAAGCAGTGTGCGGCTTTTTCATCGTTGCTCTATCTGGCCGCAGCGTTAAGGATATACTGGGTTTCCCATAAGACAATTCGTGTCTCGCAGTTCATCAAATGAGTCTGATTTCGTCCCAACATGATGTGTCATGATGTCCGCCGCTTTCGCATCGCAGATGTAAAAAGTCCCAGTATATGCGAGGGTCCTCCCGACTCTCGTAGCTGTGTGTAGATTAAATGTCAAGCTCCGAAGGTTGAAGTCTCTAGTACGAGACCTCTAATCTCTCTATGAAGCACGTTAAAAGCGAGCTGTTTAGCCATTTCACAAGATGACACACTTGTGACGATGATGATCACGGCGTCGTCTTTGTCTTCTATAGGGGTCGTATTCATCGTTCCGTTGGCCACCCATGCCACCGGCATCCTGTTTCCGTAGCATCTGTCTACATAGGTCGACGAAGACCTCATCAACGTTGGCTAGAATCCTCGTCTTAGCATGGTTCCCACATGTTGGGGATGAGCCAGTAGTGGTCGACATACTCTTATTTCGCGCACTTGTCTCGTAGTACGGGGCACCCCATTTCTGAGATACCTCGAAACCTCGCTTTCGTGAGACAGCTCGATATTCCTCTAGGTCGGCCTTGTTGCCGCATATGACTATAGGAACGTTCTCATCGTCCTTGATGCGGATTATCTCGTCACGCAAGCCGGCAATCTCATCCAGGGAAGATGTTGAAGTGATGCTGAAAACTAAAAGAAATCCTTGCCCAGTCTTCATATATAGATCTCGCATAGCGACTATGCGCGTGTCAGTAGAAACCATGAGAACAGAGACGCGCGGTAAAACCAACCAAATTGATCAGTTCCTGCAGTATCCATACTGGCATTGGTCAGCATGGCAAAACGGCGGAGAGTGAAAATGAGGCATGATCGGCGATGTCTTACATCTCTAAGACTACCTGGCGTTGCTGCAGGAGACGTATCAGCTTGCCTACAAGCCAATCGGATCAGATGGCGGGGGCGCTCACATCAACTGTCAATTGCGTCCGGTAGGAATCCTCGATCGTTGGATCGTAACTCTCAATCCACGCATCATGGACAAATTGAGCTGTCACAAGAAGCGTGATTAGCAAGCGGGCTTTGGATGCTGGCGTGGAAGCTCCAGTGCTCTGGTTGGTGAGCCAAGGAACGATAAATCACAATTCCTACCTGTAAGACAGCTTTTCCCAACACCGCCTTTCAAGCGACAATGTTAGTGGAGAAGTCCCGGGTAGTGGTCCGGAGAGGGAGGCTCACCTGCACCCATGACCACAACATGGTACTCACGGCTGTTCGCCGAAGGGCAGGAGTCAGTCACGGTCCACAGCAGTGACAAGGAGTCGAAGGGAAAGAGGGCTCATAGCATGACGAGGGGAGACGAACGTTGTCTCGCGATGGCGGGGATGCCGGGACGGCATGACTTCGACTCGAGCCCAGTGCTCAGGGCCGAAGGCAACCGGAGACTCAGCAGCGAGTCGGATGCGTATGCACCGGCGTCAGCACGGCGATGTCGTCGTGGCTGGCCGGCCGATAGGAGGCAGGGCGCCTGCGCCTGCGCCTTTGCCTACACCTACACCTACACCTACACCTACGGCGCACGCGTACGCCTAACGCCTAGAGCCGGCAGCGCTCGCTCGCGTCTCTGCTGCGTACGTGACGAGACGGGACGGAACGGTTTGCAGGCAGCCGGGGCGATCAAGACAAACGGTTGACGTTGCTGTGGGCGGATAAGGCGCTCTCCTGGAATAAGTACTAGAAGCCCTTGGTGTTAGTGGCGGGTCCCTCGCCGTCACCAAGACCACCTAGACCGAATGTTGCAAGGCGCGGGTATACTGTAGGTACACTGTAGTCGCGAGATCTGGACTAAGGGGAATTGGCAGACGCCTGGTTAGAGCAGCTTGGCGAGAGCGAGCTGCGAGAGCGAGACCATCGGGCGCAGGCGAGGCACGGTAGGCACTGGGCAGACAGACAGAGTGGCCGGGGCCGTTACTCGAATGGGCAGCGCGGGATGACAGCGCGGGACAAAAGTGTCGGGCGTATGACGTCGGGAAATATCTGTGCGCGCGGCAACCGTTCCCTTAGGTACCAAAACAGACAAGGCTGTTGCATGCCTGCGCGACTGGCAGGATCCCGGCAATGGCGCTGGACAGGTGAGAAGGCAGCCCGGCGGTTCACGAATCGACACAGGCGAAGAGGACCGTCGTTGGACAGCCCGAGCGAGGACGACACAGCGCAAGCCCGAACAACCGACTAGGCGAGCGGGTGCGACGGGCCAGTACAACCGGGACGACGTGGAAAGGTAACAGAGTACTAAAGTAGGTAACAGAGTATAGGGAAGGGGCAAAAAAGGCCGGTGAGGTATGAAGGCCGCGTGTGCAAATGCGTGTGCGAGTGCGAGCGCGAGCGCGGTAGATTCAGCTATCGCCACGCCGGGTTGTCTGTCGTCTGGGCCCCAGTCTTGTATCTTGGACGTTGCACGTGTGTAATCTAGAATCCGTGCGCGTGTAAGACAGGGAGAGAGAGGGGAGAGAGGCTACGGGTCGATGAACAGTACCCAGACACGGCACAACAAGGTTCGCATAGTAGTACCTATTGCGTTCGATCAACGAGACGAGGTGCGACGTGCTGCAAGACAACACCGCAACAGCAGGCGAGTTGTGGCCGAGAAGACGCAAAACAAGAGTCTGTCTAAGTAGGTAGCAAGAAAGAGAACAGGGGGGGGGAAAAAGTCAAAAAAAAAAAAGTCGTCTAGAAAGTACAAAAACAAAGGCGACTAACGTTAGGCAGGTAGACAGGTAGACAGGCACAGCAGCATGTGATGCGCCTCAGGATACTAACTACCTGTAGCCTCCGCTCGGGTAACAACGTATATGCTAACCTAAGTACCTGGTTAGTGTCAGGCTACCTAGTAGGTAGGAGAGAAGGTCATGTTGGCAGGGAAAGGTACCTCTTATTTACATACCTACTAGTCAAGTAAGTGCTTAAGGTTTTCTGTACTACGCTGATTGAGGGACTACCTAAGCCTCAAGGTATAGCTTCTTCTTCTTGTGCAAGTACTAGCGCAGCATCAGCAGCCGTGGAACACCCGAGACCCGAGGGGAAATGGTTCGGAAAGGGCAACAAGAAAAAAAAAAAAAAAAAAAAATTTCTCTTGTTCGGTTCTCGTCCTCGCCGACCTGGCCCATAGTTTGGTCGTTTGGCTACGTATGCGTCTGTCCTCGCCAAGCCACGCAGAGCCAGAGTTCTGTGCAGCTTGCATCGCCTGAGGGTGCATTGCAGCAGCTCTCACCAGTAGCGTAGAGATAGGAGCTGCAGTGTGCAGTTGGGTCCCTGCAGTGCGCTGGCCCGTTAGGCGGGATCCGTACGTCGTAGCACCTACTAAACATTAGGTACCCCTAAGCGACCGGAACTCTTACTAGGTAGGTACGTTAGCCCAGTAACTTAGATAGTACTTACTTAACCTGCCTTGGCCATGATGATTCGCGCGGCTAGTCTAGACAAGATTCCCAGTTAGCACTTACACGACACCGATGAAGCCTTTGTACGCGTAAGTTGTAACTTAGGTATGTAAATGTACACTTGTGCGTACTCCCCTAAGGGCAGTCTCGCCCTCTCCTCAGTCCTCGCCGGCTCCTCTCTTTCTCGCCGCGGCATCCCGGTCTCTGCTCTATGCGCTTACGTGCTTCGGTTTTGCGTCCGAAACCCACCGGTAGCGAGACGGCGAGATGTCGGACTCAACCAATGTAAACTGAAGACGGCCTCTCGAGGACGTCAATGTCGTGGTAATGCCGTCCCGGGCGCCTCTGTTGAGCCATGCGTCCGGCCAGTCAGACGGGGCCTGATATGGATCTTCCAGCCTGTCCTCGGTAAGCAATACGAGGCAGGAAACCCCGTCTCGATCGATGCTCTCGACACGCCAGTGAACCCCGGGCGCTTAGCCGTTCTCCAGTAGGAGAGGTGGGCGAGTGATTCTCTCCAAGTAGCGATGCTTCACAATCTCGTCTCTCAAATCAGGCACCGTGGTGGCTCGGCAGTCAAACCGACCCTGTCGCCGTAGGCTTGGCACTCTGCATCGTGAACCAACGGCGATATGCGCGGTACTACACCATCTTCATGTCATCGGCAGCCATCCAACGCTAGGAGGGATGCCATTAGGCCGTGCGCGTGGTACAAGCACGGCGCAATGCAACCAGATGGTAAGGAACATTCCCATAGTTCACTCCCCCGTTGCAGCCGATGACGCAGAGGGACCAACCACGACAGGAGAGTTCGCAGCGCCGCTAACGAGTAGGTACATAAGTACTTAAGTACTACGCGTCTGTAGAGTTTAGATAGATGCTCGCCTCCGTCTGTGCCATGCCGTCTTGAGGCGGGCCAGCCGGCCCACAAAGCGCTTTGCTGATGTCCGCTGGATAGTAAGCACGCTATGGCCTTTGGGTATTCCAACCCAGTTGCCAGAATCCAACGCCTGGTGTTGCGACGCGCCATCGAACGAGGGACTAGCAAATCATGGTCCGGGGGGCCAAAACGTGCTGTTACACAGGCAATGTCAAGTCTCCAAAGCTCACCTAGCTCCGGACCTCTGGACTCTGGGGAAGATCGGCTCACCACTAACATAAATTAATTCAATTACTTAATCATCCCGCGCCGGTCAGTCGGTCAGCAGCCTATCTAGAAGATAGGTCACCTAGGTAGCCTAACCTAAAGAAGCAGCCTACCAAGATAGGAAGGTTGACTAAGGCTTCACGCCCGACCTAGGTAGTCAGGGTATGTAATATGTCCCAAACACACGGAACACACGCACCTAAACCAGGGACCTACTTACTTGCCTACTTAACCCTTCTAGGCAAGTAGGCAAATACTTACCTATTCCGTATTTATACATTTACCTACTACAGTTACACAATAGTTGATACATCAAGTATAACTTGGTAGTATGGTTGACACTCCTCTCAACGACCGTTTCATCTCTTGTTCTCCTCGTCTCATAAGAACATTACGTGCTGCCCTGTCCACAGGCAAGGCGGAACTAAACTATATAGTTGCCAACAATGCCAATTCCACCTTGGTCCAGAGCTGATCCGTGCAGCAACAGGATTGAGGTGCTTTCGCCATCTTTTCTGCTTTTCTCTGCCCCGCGCACAGCGTTGGGAAACAACTGACTATTTGGCCAAACTGACAACGGCCTGGGCATTACAAGTACCGTTACATCGTAGAAATTGGGGTCGTCCGGGACATGGACTACCCGTGTTACTCACATAGGGCAGACGCAACAAACGTGGAACTGCGCATGTGCCCCCCCACCCCCCCCCCCATCGGGACCATGGACCTGACGCCAGAGTCGAATCGAGACGTTTCGTGTCGGGAGAGTATACCTAACAGCCTCGTCGCGGCACTCTACAGTGGATGACTCAAAGATAACACGCATGTGAGTCCGAGACTTCGATATACGTATTTCGACATACAGTGACAAGCGCCGCGCCGGACCCCCCCCCTTCTCGCAGGCGACGATAAGCTACCGTTTTGTGATAGGCTTAACCATTGTGAATAACTTGTCCACTACGTTTTTTTTGTGTGTGTTTTTTTTTTCGATGCGGGGGATATAGAAAAACACGTCATCCGCTTCGATATAGGTATGAGGTGCAGTAGCTCTTGTGGATTTGGTAATTGTCATCATACCACGGACCCTTTTCCAGTCAGAACATATGGGCTTGGCGTGAACAAGCACCTTTATTACGCCATCTGCAAAGAGCATTCGCCAGCCTCGGGGACAACAGCCCGCTCCTACTGGTGAGGTTGCACTCGTCCAAGGCTCTTCGGCTTCTGGGTGAGAGTATCTGTAACAGAAGCTTGGGAGGTGAGTTCTTCTGTCAAAGTAATAGTCTAATACCGTGTCAAGGTAGCCTCCGAAGGGCTCTTCCTTCTCCTTAACTCCATGGGAGAGTTTTCTGGGCTTTGTAATCTAAATAGCCTCGACTGCCCTCGCTAGGCCTATTCAACTACCCGTTCCAAAGCATTCAACTCCTCAGCTTGTACACGTGTAACAGTGCCTAACGAGCGTATCCGATTTCTGCTTACCTCGATACTATCCCCTGTCATGGTTTGGACAGCGTGGAAGTAAGCCAGTCATCATATGTGCGAACACAACCCACAACTAATTGCGAGGGTTTGAAATGGGGTCCAGCTCATGGGTAAAGGCATCATGAGAGCTCCAATACAACTATATCCATCTATCGTGGAACAGAACTGCGACACTAAACTGCGATACCAACAAAAGTAGAACTTTGCCAAGTAGGAGGCTCAACCGCCTAAAGGTACTGTTACAGAACAGGGCTACAGCACTATATATCAGGACCTTGGATCATGGGTGGGACGAAGCGGGCCACTAGCTAAGGGTAGCGCGGATAACTGTGTATATACAGGAGTGAACCTACCCCCCAACGTGTGGAGGAGAGGGGGTTCAGGAATCAATATCATCGAGCCCTTCCCCCTACATTCTACCTACCGGTGACCTACTTGCGTGACTACTTCACTCCAGAGACAAAGCCATCTGACACCACACCACGGTACTGCTAGCAAAAGGTAGAACGTTGTCAAGTTGGACACCTCACCATCTGCAGTTACTTATATGTGTAGTTATTGGTGAGAACCGTGACGACGAGCCGTTGCCCAGGGTTACAAGAACTACTCCAGCCCGCATTCCACCAAACCTCGACTCTACGTTTGAGCAGTCAATTCTATTCAAAATATACAGCCATGGAAAATAAAACGGGAGAACAGCTTCTAATCCTACTTGAGTTTTCAGAATTCGAAAAGACTTGTATTTTATACTCCTTACTCGGGACGTGCGGAAGCACCGGTATTTCCCTCCATAGCTACCACGTAACTCAGTAAATCGGGCCGCTGCTGAGAGAGAGTCCTTGGTGGCCATGGACAATAAAGTTACACAAGCAGAGAGTTCTCAGGATCAGGACAGAATTAACACAAAGCAGGCAGAACGAGACGCACTATTGTAAAACGCTTATATGTGTAGTGGGGATAGAGCATCTCTTCAAAGTCACTCGCTAGTTCATTAGGGTCTACGTAACGTTACATAACCTAGGATACGGATTAGTTGCCTTATTATATATAGGATTCGTATTTACGACCTTTTGAATAGCACCTTAGTTTATCCTAAAGTTCATATTTCCCGTTAGTACTGGCAAAAAGAGTTGCGAGCCCTGTTTGCAGAGTGGGCGCCATAGTCTGTACCACATAGCCCAGTGGGCCTCGTACTATCCCATCCAAACATTTAGGGATAGAGTATTTCATTTTAAAAAAGAAAAGAACAAAAAAAAAAAAAAAAGAAGAAGAAGAAGAAGAAGAAGAAGAAGAAGAAGAAGAAGAAGAAGAAGAAGAAGAAGAAGAAGAAGAAGAAGAAGAAGAAGAAGAAGAAGAAGGGTATCTTCTAACGATCGGAGGGGCTGGGAGTAGGCATTTTGAAGAAGTGATAACAGGGCGCAAGCGTGCAAGTGTCATAGGATAGAAACTATTCAAAAGTCTACAGGACATCTAGGCGATGATCAGACCTTAAAGCAATGACGTTTGGTTGTTAAATTTGAATATGCTCTTTCCTAGATGCGAATCAAAGTGACCGTCTAAACCCATGAATAACCGACTAGAAATTACGTATGAAATAGTTTGTAGAGTAAGCCAGGACATAGCAACGACAGGTGTAGCAGGAAACGCCCATTCGCCTCCGTATTCGTAGGGCAGGTACGCAGCCGATGGTCTCTAAGGCAACGTAATCCCAAAGGTAAGAAGCTCCGCCCCCGGCGCCGTGTGACAATGGGCCGAAGGCACGCCCGTCTTCTTACAGACCTTGGAGCACCAGTAATCCACGGTCCAGTGTGCCCTCGTCTTCAAGTCGTGTTCTTTACTACAACGCTAGGCACACAATCGACCATTCCTAACCCTGCCTGAATGCCGTAAAAGATGATGCTCAACCTGTGATAATAATAGAGTTGTGAAAGCCGGCCCACGATGCGTAATCGCCCAGTCCATGCAGCCGCTTCCTTCTTCAATGCAATACAACAAAATAATCTCCACCTTGTGCGTGAGCTGCCCACGAAGGCAAGATCCCAGTTGTAATATATAGCGCCAGTCGCCAATACCATCCTAGCCATGTCCCTTTTTTTTCACCGTTTATGAGGAATGCTCCATGTAGAAAAAAATGGCGCGTGTTTTCGTCCTATCGTCTTGTTGGACAACAGGCTGCTTCGAACGAGTTCTCGATTTGAATCGTCATTGGTATGAGGGACCCTTCCGATGCTAAATGACGAAGTTCGCCTAACGGCCTGATGCAAGGATATAAATATTCCCAGTCGCATAATTCCGATCAAGGGACAAGGGCGGTAATGCGCAATTGTCATTCCCGGGCCCTGAAAACAAAAACTGAAAGAGAGAAAAAAAACAATCCATAACCTCCCGCTTGGCTACCAGCAGGTTATTGTGGTCGAGTCGCGACGGTGCAAAAATAAAGAACCCTGACGCTAATGCCCCTAAAACAACTGAAAAGAAGATGGACACCGAACAATGCCCCAGTGACTGGCCTTAAAAAACAACCGAACGACCTTAAACTCCCAGGTGCTGCGATAACGCTCCGACATGACTGGGGGCAACCGCAGAATTCTCGACGCCAACGCTAAGAACAATGCAATACTATGATCAACTGCAAACCAAATAATTTGCAGCACTAGCCAATAGGCTATCTGCTGGCAATCCTGGAAATGACGATGGCGCTATGGCCGTAGAATACCAGCTAAACAGGCCTGGCTGGGTTTTCAAGGGCGGAGGCAAGATACTCTTAGCCACCTCGAATATCTTTCAAAAAGAATACTGGCAACTCTTTGCTGCCCACTGCATTTAGTTGCTTTAGGATCTATCGTCCGGTCGTAAAGGGCGATGTGTATGCTGGGGTGGTGCCATTGAGAGGCGACGAAGAGCCGGCAGCCGAGTGATATCCGTTGTACTGTGAATTATTCCAAATATGGCTGTTGGTAGCATACCCCAAAGGAGTGTTTGTGCCGCTCGAAGCTAGGGGGTTAGCTCCATTGTAGTCTGCGTAATTCAAGCCTGGAGGGGCAGAGAGACCGGGCGTGGTAAGGCCGGGAGGTGGTCTATTTGGTATCGAGTAGCCATTGCTTGACGGTGCCATCATGCCACCCATGCTAGCCATTGAGCCATTGGCAGACGACCCTGCAGTTTGGCCAGAGCGGACGCCCAGAGGGTTTTTGGAGAAACTGAGACGAATACCACCCTTGTGACTATTGCTTAGAAGTTTGCCATATAGCTCGTGAAGGGATCTGGTGGCGTGGGAGATGTCTTCAAATTCTACAAAGCACATCGGCCCATTGTGCTTAGTACGGAAGCATAGCCGTTTATAACCACGCTGTTTTTGGAATAAAGCCTTGAGCTCCTCCTCGGATGTCTCCTGGGGTAGGTTGCCAACATAGAGAGTATTACACGGCGGGTTCTGATCTGCAGGGTTCACGGGCGGAAAACTCGGACGGTGAAAATTTCCCATTGGAAAATTCAACGAGTGGTTTGCCCCGTTCATGACAGTGGGCGACATACTATTCCCATGGGCGGAAAGGGGAGTCATGTTGGGGTGCGTAAACGGTGGTATCGAGCTGGATCCGTTTGTGCTTGTGTTGAGAGAGAGACTAGCTATACGCGCAATAGGGACGTGAGGTGCGGTGGCGCGCCTCTGTTGCGTAGCTCCATTCTCAGCATAAGCCACGGGATCCTTCAGAAGCTCTCGGGTTTCCTCGTCCTCGGCGGTATCGTGGATGAGATTCTTACCGGAACTGTTGGCTTGATTGGTGATGTGGTTGCCTATAGGAGACTGCGGAGAGAAAATGCTGTGATAGAACTCGGGGTTAGAGGGATCATGAGGAAACCCGTTCGAAGGGGGTGAAATCTTGTCGAGAGGGTGGAAAGCGTCGCTGAATCGAGTCGGCTGGCGAGATGAAGCGCCTGGTGAAGCGATGGAAGAAGACCCGTTTTGAGTTGATGTATTATCGACCGGATATCTTCTGGAGCCAGTCGGGCTGCCCGGTACCATTTCGACAACCAATTCAAGCTCCTCCGGCCGCTTGGACTTGCCGTGTAACATTTCTCGCACCTGCTGTGCGCCTGCGGGGGATTTGAACGTGACAATGGCTGAACGGAGGCCTAAGTCTACGGGATCTGGGGGCAACATGGCAATCTCAAAGCCCTCTTGCGAAAATAGGAGCATCAATCGCAATGCTTCTTCGGTGATATTGGGAGGGAGGCGACGAATCAGGACTTGGCACGAAGGAGGTGCAGCGCCGAAAGGTGTGCCGACAGGCTGGTTAGTTGGCTCATGGTCATACGAATTCATGGCTGAACTTGATTGAGCGGTAGGCCTGAATGGCTGCGCCAGTGGCTGGCCGATATAGCCATGTACTGACATGGTCGACTTGGGGGGGTTGGCGAGAGTGGTCGCAGGAGAGGACGTGCTCGTCCGACTACTAGACAACGAAAATGCGACCGGCTTGGTGGATGTACTTGGCGTTGGACTCTGCGAGGTGGGCTCTATGTTCATAATTTGCGATGCATGCACGCGGATACCACGAGGAAACAGGGTACAAGGCGCTCCTGTGTAGGGCAGGTGACGGAATGCGGCCGATAACAGAGGGCGAGGGAGATCGCGCTGATCACAGCAGGGCGCGTCGGGGGGAGTTGCGTATTCGTAGGGACCCTGGATGGGGATGGCGATGGGGTTGCTGATCGGCGACGACGTTGCGGGACGACGCGACTGATGGATTGAAAGACGTCGCGACGGCGGGTTGATGCGATGCAATGTATGCGCTCGTCGAGTGGGCCGGGTTTGGATTGATCGAAGAGTCAAGCTGGCAAGATGCGCCGCGCCGGCAACAAGCGCAGTGGTAGGGTGCGGCGCAGTGCAGCAGGACAGGCTGGCGGTGATGGCGAGGATCGACTACTCGGTTCCTGAGCGACGCGCGCGACCGGGGGAAAAATGGAGAAGCGTCGTGACGATGGCTCGGGAGCGGTGGGTGGGTGGTGTGGGCGGGCTGGTGAGTCTTTTCGTTGGTGCGTGGGTGCTGGGTGCTACTATGTAAGTAGTGTACAAGTAGGTGCGTGTTTGGTGGGCGGGCGAGATAAGACAAGACAATCAATCAGCCCTCTTAGGAGTCTTAGCCAGCAGTGGACGCGCGGGAATGCTGGCTGGCCCAGCTAGTCTACCTAGTCCGAGTGTGCGTATGCGGGAGGCCACTTTTTCGACGGCCACGACCACGACGAAAGGACCGTGGGCCGTGGGCCTGCGCGGAGGTGAGAAATTAGGGTTTTGGGTTTGGGGGATCCGGAGCAGGAATGCACGCTCGGGCAGACGATCTGGGAATGAGGGGGATGAGCAGAAGCCGGGGCCACGCTCGTTCTGGTCGGCCTCTTGTCTGTCTGTTTCCCTCGTCCTTTTGCTTCTTTCTTCCTGGAGGTGGGATAGAAGAGGTCGAGTGGAAAGGATGGTTGATTGGAGGATGGCCAGCTTAGCAACCTACCTACCTCTGCACCTTCTGCACCCTCTGCACCCTCTGCACTGGTACGAACGGACCTGATACGGCGTCAAAGGGTTAAAGGGTTGGGCCTCCCGGCAAGCAGGGAGGTATACTAGGTATGTAGGTACAGGTACCAGCCTAGGTAGTAGGTACGGCTGGGCCCAGGCACCCAATGTACTAGAGTACCTGCGCAGGCCGCGACCCGTAGGGTACCTACTGCAGTACCGCGCCGGGAGGGTGAAACGAACGGGCTGTGAGCGACCCTCGGGTACCTACAAGGTACCTAGGTGTGGTCGTCGATGTTTCGCTGGGATTCGAGCTGTACTTATTCGAGCTGTCTAATGGCTGCGCGGCCCCCACACTTTCTCCCGCAACGTTTGTTCTATTGGCCGTCTCCGAGTTATTACTCCCGACTCGTCTCTCTTTCCAATTTCCGGCTGTGGTCACGTACGTACCTGTTCGCGTCTCGATCTCGATATGACGGCGACGATGTTTATTCAAATGCTGCTCTGCTTTTATCCCGTACATGAGCGACGGCGAGGTTTGGTGGGGAGAGGGGGAAGAGGACAGAAGTGGGAGAGTAGAGATGGAAGAGTAGAAACGGCGGGTGCTGGACAGAGCAGACGAGAGCAAATGGTGGTGTGACAGTGAGGATGGCCAGAGTAAGATGGATAGAGGCGAATAATGATCAAAGAGGGGGTACGTACCGTGGGCAGAGATGGTCTCAGGATTCCTATTCTGGTCACTGCAGTGGGCTGTGCCTAATCCAGACGGGATGCCATGCGACGCGATGTGATGAATGGGGAGATGGAGATGGAGAGAGGGACGGGCCTGAAGGGGGGGGCACGGATGGATATACCAATTCAAGCCCATTCTAATAAATACCACGCAGTAGGATGCATGCTTGCGGGCTGTCCAGTGGTAACTCAAACCTACCTACCTAGCATCTAGGTACCTAGAGGAGGGTATACTTTCTTGTAATGTTCGCCGTTCGAGCTCCGAGAGATCTGGTCACATTGTCGGTACTTAGATATTTGAAGACGCGGCTTTCGGACCAGTATCTAGTAGGTAGGTTAATGTCCATTCAAACCGAAGCACACGTACTTAAGTTATGGCCCCGGGTCTAGTGCCGATATGCGCACACCAGGTACCCATTAGATAGTACATGTACGAAGTACGTCGATAGAATACCTAGCAGAGTAAACACATAACTGAGAAACTATCATATCCACAAATGTCTACCCGGAACTCTGAGCTGTACAGCCGTACGTTGGTATTATGGTACGCTGAGCGGCGTAAACGCCCGAGCCCTTTGGCTAGGGAACACGGGTTTTCTCGAGGGAAAAGAGACACTCTTGCTGCTAGTATCTACCCACCTGGATCCGTGGGTAGCCTCTAGTCTGCGTGTTAAGAGGTACCTGGGTAGTACTGGCCGAGCCCGCCCATCTGCACATATTAAACTACCTACTATGTAGATACTATGTAGGTACCTGGCAAAATAATAACTGGTGTCTGGAAAGCTGCAGTTCCACCAGAGCAAGACGACTTACGAGTAAAGTTAGTGGAAGTCAGTCTTCATATCTTTGTTTATAGCGCGACGTGATAAGACATGAGCTAGTCTGCTGATGGTCGCACTAGAAGCTGCTTAGGGTAGTACGGAATACGGAATATAGCGCTAGAGCTTCTAACTAACCAGAAGAATTTGGCATATGCACAACCTTGGAAGCTACCAGGTGGGTTACAAAGCACTCTAGGCTAACGCGAGCCAAGCCGCCAAGCCCACCAAGGTAGCAACTCGGGACAGGCACACGCTAGGATGGTAGTGCATGCTGCACCTAGTACCTACTGCACCTACTGCACCTACCTGCCTAGGTACGTACCATCTAGCGCAACGGACGGTACATATATAGTACATAGCACTCCGTAGCAGCTCTCCCACCATCATCAGCGAGGTTGCCCGTGCTGCCCCACCCGCTCTCTCTGGAGCAATTTATCGCTGCGGGGCCACTGCAACTGCCGGGATGATATGCCCAGTTCCTTGAATTTGTCGGGGCGAGGCAGTGCAAGCCAACCCCATTCTCGTGCCACACCACCGAACGAGATGCCCGGGAGAGCTTGGACGTGGACGATGAGTGAGGGCGTGGCAACTTAGCGCTGATAAGCACGTGTCTCGAATGTTTTATCTAGATTGTCCATACTTACTTACTTTCCACGCGAAAGCCAGTCAGTACTACCCAGACAGACACTCCCTCGAGCAGATGTTGAGTAAGTACGTAAAGTAGGTGAGCCGGGTATGTAGGTAGGTATCCCCCGTTGCGTCCCTCAATATTCGCCGAAGCTCAGCTCCGATCGAATACCACGAACCTCGGCATAATGAATGGGTTGGTTGGAGAAATGGAATTCAAACGATGCGCGGGACTTGGCATTCAAATATCTGCTTGCACCTGTGGATGGGTGTATGCATAATATGAGCAATACACAGCTCGCACCGCCAGGCAAATGACTGGCAGGTTGACCTACCGTCGACCTGCCTGGGGGCTGCTTACGTGCTTGTTATAGCCCCTTCGAATGGGAGTGTAATCAGTGTATCTCTGCAGCAGTCGCCGTGGCACATTGGGGGGGGGGGGGGGGGGGGGGGGGGGGGGGGGGGGGGGGGTGGGGGGCGGGGGGGGGGGGGGGGGGGGGCGGCCGCCGCCGCGGCCGGGGGCCCGTCCGCCGCGGGCCCCGGCGGCGCCGGGGGCGCGGGGGCCGGGGGGGGGGGGGGGAGTGGAGGAAGAGCCTCTCGCTTCAAATCCCGTAGGCCTCGACACTGGGGTATGGCGCACGCACATGCGCTGTACATTAGATGCGCCGTATTTGGTACGTCGTGGAGGGTTACAGCTCAAATGCCATCTTCTACGCCCGCCAGCAGCTGGATCGAGATCCTCTTCGACAAACGGTGGGAGCATGAGCATGTGGGAGGGTACGGCGCAAAACCGCATTCAGCGATTCAACGCTTGCGCGGGGATGCCCCGACCAAAGCCAGGATATTCGATGTTTTGGGAACGTGAGCATGGGCCGGCATCCAAGTGTTATCTAGTAGCAGTACCTAGATGGAGGCTGTCGGATCTACCGCGCTTCATAGTGGCATATACCGCCCTGTACGAAGGCCGATGTGCCCGATTGGCAGCAAGAACAAGAACGTGCCGGGGCGATCACGTAATGGATAGCATGAGACCATGCCACAACGTTCCTGCAATGCCAAGTGAGGTACTATGTAGGTTCATCATAGCGTCGTAGTTTCAGCTCCTACGGTACCTTGGGTAGTCTCGCGTAACGGCCGTGAGGCGGCCCGGTGGTTCGGTGGGTGGGAGGGGAGGAAACGTGCCTGAGCTCTAGAATGCAAATGTGGCGTCTGGGCCTCTGCTCCCTACGGAGTACCCCCTGCTGACATTCGATGCTTTCTCCTGTATGTGCTACTAAGTAGGTAAGCAGTCTAACTACCTAGGTAGCCCTCTCCATCCATGACGGCCCACTCGCTCATGGCCAACACACTGTGGTTCCTCAACATGCACCTCTGCATCAAGCGGGGTTCCTGGCGAGCTTTTATTCACGTTTGAAGGGTCTCGTGCGCGACCTGGGCAGGTAGCAATGGGATAGCTTGTGCGTGTACAATCTTGTGTGCTGCTGGTGGTGAACGAACAGCCTGGACATATGACGCCGGTAGTTATCGTGTCTTGGTCCCCTAAACCACACGAAATTCGCGTTTACCAGAGCACTGGACTATACCAAGGCCGCACAAGCTCCACGAAGGCGATGACCATACTGAACGAGCACCCTTTTGTTGTTCCGTCTTAGAAGTCTATTTTACTGTGATAAGTCCCATGGGTTTTTTCCATTTGCAACAGGAGGGAGTTACTTTGGGTGGTGCCACAAAGTCGGCACGTTCGGGATGTTTCGTCAGGCAGTGCTTGATCTTGTGATGGGCTAGAAGGATCGGCCGGCTTTAAAAGCCATGTGCTAAGTTATCCATTGCGGGTGTTTTGAGTTTCTCGCACGATTGTCCTTAGGTAATTCAATACAGGCATTTTTGCGAATCTCATCCCTAGCGTACATATATATGTATCTCTACGCGTGGAGAACCGCTACCCGGACGAGTATCCCCCGTCATGGGCCATGGTACCTACATATAGTATGTTGACCGACCGGTCAAGGCACATCATGGGTAGCGGCAATAACAAAGTCCAAAACCAATCGCAGGGCGCCAAGGCATTACAGTCGGGCCACGTCGGATTTCTCATTCGACCATCGATGCTTGACACATTTGACGTTTCGGTGTCCAACGGGAGGACCTTATCGAGGACAATCACTGCCTCGTTATTTAGATGCCATGATGTCTTGAGACCCCGTTACTACGGAAACATAGCCCGCTGCGACAGCTTCTTACGGGTGCCAATGCGGGACGCCAATATGGTTGTAGACGGACACACCTATTTTCCAAAAGAGAAGGTAAAACCCCTACAAGACTTAATTGGTTGAATTCTAATCGAGGCATCAACTACAACGTATTTACACTAGGTTTAAATCTAGTGATAGGGAGGGTTCTAGAGAGCCTGGGGAGGGAGGGGGGACCACAAGGGTTTAGTTTTCTTTAAATCAGAGTGCTCAAGTACTATGATTTACAGCGAATCAAAAACGGAACGCTTCGCCGGCAAAGCTTTCGTTTTAGAGACAGCTTGCCTGGCGCTACCGGGACTTGTAGGTACCTAGGTAGTACTCCTTGTATTAGGTTGGCCGCCAGCTGTTCGGTAAGCGGCATTCGCAAAACCGCAAAACCGCAAAACCCCTTATACTTACCTGTTTTACGAGCTGTACGTACTATAGATAGACACTTGAGTTAGACGTACCGTACTCGCCCAAACAAACCTTCGTCTACTTGGGAGAAGGTTGAAGCAGGAGGTGGTACGAATCTCTATTGGCGAGAACGGGAGGACGAGATGGATCAGGGTGGATACCGGCCGACTTACATGTACCCGGTACGCAGTATCTAAGGACATACCAAGTACGTAGGTACTTACTTGTAGCATCATGGGTCCCCCTACAAAACCACATATCTGGGCCCATTTCGGTCTAGACCAGTTTGGACCTTGGCGATACGGCACATACAGGGCCGTACAAACCACTGTAACTACCCACCTACAAGGTACTTGGATAGAGTGCCACGGTACATACTCGACCTAGGTACCTGCCAGGGTACCTATTCCACCCTCCAAGTATCGCCCCCCATCACAGAAACAGCCCTGCATTGTGATGGCTTCTCCAACACTAAATGTTCGACTCCACGCCTACCGAAGTATATATTATAGACCTGGAGCGCCGCCTCACCTATTAACCACGCAATACCGAAGCACGCAGTGAGCTTCCAGGCACTGTCCTGCGGCACCGTCCCATTAGGCTTGTTGTATACCTCCCTGATCTGTACTAAGTAAGCTCTGGATTAGCATTAGCATGCTTCACCTCGACATGGCCACGGGGACTGCGTCATCAGGCGAACTCTATCTCATCCACCTGTCGGGAACTCCAAGGGCACTTCCAGCCAACAAACTCGCGGCTTGCGGTCTTTGAGGCCTCCGTTCCTTTGCCCTTTCCCTCACGTTGACGCGATAGAAGTCGTTCTCAGCACAAAAGCCTGCTGCTTCCTGGTGTTCTATTTTTTCCTTCCTCCTTTCCTCCTTCCCCCCTTTAACTACTGCTTTCAGTACCGATGGTCAGGTAAGGCTGGTGTCGTTCAATGTTTAGTCAAGGACGGTGCCAGAATCCCCCGTTCGGAGTGGAGGAGCTTAAGGAGTACGCCTGCCATGAGGAGCCCGGCTAATCCATTAATCGCTTCTTGAGTACGTGGCACAGCATATGCCATCAGTTGCAAACAAGTAAGGAGATATTGCGTTGCGGACGCCGTCGCGAACCAACGTCGGCGGCCTTGACAGTTGGCTGTTCACGCTGAAGATGGAAGATGGAAAGACATCCGATTCGCACCTGTTGAGCACCCATAAGCGCTAACCTCGAAATATTGTAAAACAGTGTTTGACCCGAAGTCCTACGTAGACCCCGTGGAAAGGTGTATAGAGTAGGTAGTATGGCTCACCACACACATCATTTACTCTGGATCGCATCCGTCATCAGCTGGACGCCTAATATGTAGTGTAGGTCGCAGAAAATATATTAATTTAACAACACGGTCAACACTCCCAAGCCCTACCCGGGCATGGCGTTACGGCGGATGGACAAGGCTGCAAGAAATCATGCCCGGCAGTGTAGGGGCGTCACATCGTTGCGCATGTACGCAGACGCGAGCCGAATAAGCCATCTCGATTCTGAGGGAACACTATCGGTCTTTCGCCCAGTTGCATCGGTGACTTGCCAGCCTTCATTCCTCGCATACATGACGGGAAACATTGGGTGATCTGGGAAGGCCAATGATTGGCACAGGCACGTCTGGCCCACGCTTCCCTCCCACCTGGGACCATTTCCCCTCGTCATTGGAAGCAATCCTTGTCGCAATCCTTTAAAGCACACCTGACAGGGCGACACAGGCAACCGGGGCACAGATGTGACGATGAGAGCGCCCAGACAATGTCTCGTCGCAGCTTTTAGGCGAATATGGATATCGAGCTGCCGTTATAGATGGCTGATGTCACGGGCCGTTTTGTAAGATGAACACGGCATCTCTATCGACCAGCCTCCTGAGCTACCATCTATTACTACGTATTCGTGTTCTGTACTCCGGACAGCGCACTTGTTCATGCCCATTCGATCTAGTCTTGGCGGCAACGGAACCACCCACTTCACCCGGGCAATCAACCCTATGGCGTGGACGTGTACTACGTATCACTGGTCAGCTAGCCTTGGGAGATTGCTCACATTATCCTGCGGGGAGAAGAGCGATTTACACGCTGGTAGGGGCTCGAAATATGCTGTGCATTATGATGTACTACACGATGGGAGTCGTGTCCTTAGGTAGTGGGCCCCCCTGCTGTCCCGGATCACTGATCCCTAGGCTCTCACAAATACACACCTCCTCTACTCCACGATTTGACCGGGCGATAAGCAAAACATACTTGCTCAGTCTAATCGGTAGGGTTACCAGGTGCTCGGTGCCTCTAAGCGAACCCCAGACTACCAGCTTGGGGTTGGAAGCCTACATACCGTGCCTCGAAGAAAGAGATCAACGCCTTTTCCAACAGTGCCCAGCATCTTGCGCAAGGCCAAGGATCTATATCTACGTATGGTCTATCTAGGTACCGATACCTGGTACTGGTACCTCAAACCTCGCCTTAAACCGCCAGCCCCCACGTTGTTTCACCGCAATTTTTTCACCTTTCCCACGTAGTATGCGACTAGCCAATTAGACACGATTCGTGAAGAGACGAGAACGCCACATTGTGCTTGGTGCTTATCATTTTCGTCCTGAAAGGAATAGGTATTGCACACCCTGAACACCGCCTTCATTGGCAGGATATTTTTCTGGGTTGGGGTTCCGAGATAAATAAATTACAAAGTTGGGTCAACACCATGCTGTCGGTATGACTGCCATAATCTCTGACACCTCCTGACTACCTAGGTAGCCTTTTAATTGCTGATAGGGGCTGACATGTTCAACGTGCGCCGCTAGAAAAGAGAGAGAACGTAGGACTAGTCTACTCTTCGTCGCACCAGCCCTAATCCCTCCTCGCTTTGTTCTCGAAATCCATTTAACTTGGGCAAGCGGACCGGATAGGTATACGAGGTCTTTGTGTCGTACGCTACGAAGACCTACCTAATTCGACAGCTCAAGGTGCGGTGGTGTAAAATGACGCCACAGCTACAATATTCCCCCGACAAATAATAAATGACCACTCACACTCGGATAGAATGATGTCTCGAGCGGAATGAGCCGTATGCACTTGTTTTCAAGCACTAAAAGCCGGCACCCAACTGTTAAAATAAGCTTGTTTGGCGCCATACACGTCGCATCTGGGCTTCCTCCTCGGTGAGCCTAGCGAGACTTCATGCGTGTCTCATTTTCCTACGCAAGTAATCATGCAGTGGCTTGCATCTTGCATCATAACGAATCAATTTCTGCAGAGGCCAGTAAGACACGGGTAAGCCAGGTGGGCGACGGGACAATGTGACGGGACGTACCGTTTGCAACCGTGTGAATACCAACCATGTCACGAGAGCTCTCCAGATTCTTCCGCCTAACGCCTCTATTGGACAGATTTGATTCGAAAGTATCAGGGGGCGTGAGTTTGAGCTCGTGGTGTCTTACGAGCCTTAGGCATTTCCATCCGCCGTTCCTCCCATGAAGCCGCTTTATAGTTGGGAACGCACGCCCACGACGAGACCAGGCTCCGGAAACAGGGGCGGCGGCGGCGGTTGCAGTGCATGGTCTGCCTCGTGAGCGCTTTCCGGATGCAGAGGGCCCCCTGCCCCTCGGGATGCAGGAATTGGAGCATTCCCTGCGGACGCCGCTCCTCTCTAGATGATGCGTGCTCACGTTTGCAGAAGTCGCGGTCTTGAGCTTCCCACTGCTGGGCAGGTGACCGAAACAGCGAATCCTGCATTCCGCCACTCACCATTCCTACTCTTGACGCCAAGTATTAAATTGTTCACCGCACATGTCCGGCTCTTCACTTGAGGTCACTTGACTTGCACTCCTGGCCTTTTCTTCTAGTTTCCGGTGGGACGCGCTCTATTGTGAGGTAGGCGGGGTGACCCGGCTACAATGGGTTTCTTCAGCGACTTGTAGGATTCTGTTGCCGGCTTGAGTAGAGACGTCAGGGGTATACTCTGGCCAGCCCGAGGCAGAGACGGGATGTACAGATTCAAAGACAAGAGACCACAAAGGCAGTCATCGCACTACTCGAGCTCCGAGCCCAGCTCGTTGCCCCTTAACCCGCCTCCAACCACCAATCGATCCATCGAATGGCCAACCGTACCCCGAAAGATGGGCCGGCTTTTCGTCAGGCTATGCTTTTTCCTACCATCTATCGCGCTCGTCATAGTATACCTTCGTCCTCGGGTGTTCTGCGGGATTCAGCACAGAACATCCGCTGGACAGCTCTCGTGTGACTTTCCCCTTGGCGTAGATCCACCAGCACGACCTCACGAATTCTCGAATGCATTCGCCATGTACAAGCATTTCGGTGCAGAATGCAATATCTCGTCTCTCGAGCTTCACCGCCCTTTTGACCCAATCTGCGCTGATAGAGCCGCTATGCTTGCAGCCATGTCCTCCGGCGGTCGAATCGGGCGAGATGCACCCTACATCCCCCGTGGCTGTGACATACAGTGGTTCACCACGGAAGAAGTGTGTGAGATCCTGGGGCGGTTTTCGCAAATCGTCCTCGTGGGAGACTCCATGTTACGACATGTCATCGGTGCACTAAACATCATAGTGCGGGCGAACTTGGGCTACGGCGGTGTCACGGATTGGAACTTTGACACTCGAGAGAAGTAGGAATCAGACCCCAATAGTCCTGCGACGCCAAGCTGTCAGATATAACTAACTATTATGCTTAGGGAGCGGTGCTTTTGCAACGATCAATTCGATATCACCGAATGCTCGGTTCAAGGCATCTACAAGACCAAAGATGTCATTACGCATGATCCTTTGAGTCTGGTCTGTCCCCAGCTCATCCCTAGTTGGTCAACCGATCTACGGAGTGCGCTCACATCAACCCCGGCCATCAAGGTTGCCAACTATCCCTCCTTGATGCTAACGGAAGCTTAGTGGAGCAAATGGTACGCTATCCCATGGAGAACGTTGAGCTCGAGCGCCTGCAAATGGCAATAGACACAAATCCGAGCTCGCGGAAGGCATTCGTTCTCGGCCACGGGCTATGGAACGACCTAGACATAGACACATCCAAAGTTTGGGTGAACACAGTGATCAGAGTGATCGACGCGAAGCTCAGGCTCCGTTCGCGCCTGAGGGTATCACGGCAGAGTAAGAATTTGCCAATCCTCTTGATTACACCCAATGCAGCGGGCGAGAAGAAGCCGGACGAGTTCATAGTCACGCAAGGAAACAAGGCCCTCGTCCGCTTCGAGCATGCGATGGCGCGAGAAGCCGCCAGGCAGAGGATCGACCATCTCGGGACTTGGAACATGTCAATCCAAGCAAGCTTGTATGATGGCGTACACATGGATATGCGGGGCAACCTGCTCAAAGCCATGATGGTGGTGAACTGGCTCAACACTCTGTAAGTGCGAGGAAGCGACGGCAGTGCCGTTGCACCAAGTTGAGTGTCTGAGTGAGCGCAATGGCATCGGCCCCTTGCAGCTCGAAATTTCTGATAGCTGAGCAGCGAACAGCATCTTTAGCATCAAGCTCGGCCGTAAGACAAATCCTATCGTCCAGTAACGACTCAGTAGAAGTCTGGTATGCTGACGTACCATATATAATAGCACAACTTATCTTTTTTTCTCTCCTGTTTATATAAAGCGTGCGCGGGTCTACACGCCCACCATGGAACTCTAGCGCAGTAATTCAGAAATTGGCAAGTTTAAATAGCCCGGCAAACACTTCATTGCGCTTATTCGGTGTCCTGACCATGCACCCTGGCATCATATGTGCAAGGCAGGAGATGCTAGATTCACGAACAGGATGACATGAAATGTTGTGATACTCACCTGAGATGTCAACGATACTCTGTCTACGTATAAGGTGATGAAGTGGGCTGCGGATGAGACTCGCATCCACGGTGCCAGGATTATCTGTACTATGATGCAGCCGATCTATAATTAGGTAAAGCTGCTGGGCCAGCCACGCGTGATATGCAGACGGACGCTACAACGTGGAGCACCTACTTCTGGCGGATTAGGCATCTGGCCATCTAACGTAGATGGAGGATGATCTGATCCCCTTTCGTCCCTTTTTGTACTTCGCTAACGGGGCCGCAGGAGCGGTCGCTTGCGCTTCGATTAGGCCCATCTGCACCATCTACCTACAGAGTACACCACATGTACGTACCTACGCGTTTTCTGCACACGTGGTCTCTCCCCTGCTCACAGCGCTACGATCGGAGTGCCTAACCCTGCGTGGTGCCCCCGGATCCTGCCCTGCCCGCATGCGGTTGCGAACACCCCGTCGACTCGATGACGGCCGTTCCCCCTCATACGTATTCTATGGATCAGACAAGCATGCTCAACAGGTCGTGGAATGAGAAGCAGGTTCAAGGTAGACGCCGAAGCTACCTACATACGTAGTAGACGTGCTGGATCTACTATCTACAAGTGCATCGCGTCTCGGCACGGCGCCGGTTGGGCTAGGGCCATTCGTAGTACGCACGCTACCCGTCACGACGGATCCAGCTCCACTTCCTCCACGCGCCGATGAGCTCGTAGGGATCCTCCCTGTTTGATATTAAGTAGCTTGGGCTGGGGTGCTTTCCTTTCGAAAGCTCGCCCCTCCATCACGCGGGTTTCGGAAGCAGACGGAATTCGTTGTGTCCGCGTGTTGATACGGTCCGTCACCTTCAAGATCCTCTATGGGTTCGTAGATTGGGATGGTTGCGAAGGCTGATACCATCCACTCTTCTTTTATTGCATACCTACTTACTCCCTAGCCCGCCGAAGCGCAACGTGATGGCCTCAGAAACGAACCGGGGTGACGTGATGACCTCGGTCTCCGAAAGCATACAAGGACAGAGTGATATGGGGGAACCGGGACAGCAGCTAGACCAGCTGGAAGTCGATGAGATTGATGTTAGTGTTTATTTTACTCATTATGATGATGGATTCATAGCCTCCCCTGCTCCAGCAGTCTCGGTGTCGGTTCGAGGAGGTGGCCGTCTAGGGTTCTCGTCATCCCCCATTCCTTATCTCACGGAGACCTTATTTTCTTTGCGCGAGAGTGTCAATACTGGCGCTCTCTTGTAGGATATGGGCCAGGAAAGAAACCTCGGGCTAACAGGGTTACCTCTTCTACGCAGAATACTACCTGGGATGGCGACTCGGCCCTGGGGGGCATGAGCCTATTGTGAGTGACGAATACCTCCAGGGGGAGAATACGCGAGTCCGGATCATCTCGGGGCGCTTACCGATGTGTTTGAGTCACAGCTCGTCGACACAGAGCGTTAATAGTAGCATATACGACCACGTGGAGGAGAATGGGCGAACCTACCACCGGTTCAAAGAAGGCAAATATTTACTGCCAAATGACGAGGTACAGCAAGCCGACGAAGCGCAAACTACTGAGATAAAACCCATGATACTGATGATCTTATAGAAAGAGCAAAAGAGACTAGGTCGGTCTCTGTTGAGCCTCCCGTGGGCTGAGCGGGTGATGACCATGTATGTGAACTAACGGGTGTATTTAGATTTCCAACATCAGTTATATACTGCGGTATTGAATGGAAAGTTGTACATAGCGCCGGTGGGCGACCACGTCAGGAACATCCTCGACATCGGCACGGGGACCGGAGCGTGGGCCGTGGAAGTTGGTAAGCGGCAATATCTAAGTCTTAAGACGGTGTGATCTGACTCCTCTACCCGAGGCAGGCCTGGAACACCCCGGTGCCCGCATTACCGGCATAGACCTGAGCCCCATCCAACCAAGCTAGTATGTGTCCGAGCGGGAGAAAGATATTGTTTCTCGCACCCCCTTTCCCCCGCTTCTTCTCACCGAATGGTTCTCAGTGCGCCACCCAACGTCTCGTTCGAGATATGCGACGCCGAAGATGAGTGGAGCTTCCGACAGCCCTTCGATTTCATCCACAGTGAGTGAGGTCAACAGTTATTTTGTTCCGTCCTTTAGGCCCTCGCGTCGGGAGTCCTACCCGTCGTCTAATTCCCCGAAGCCCCCCCTAGCCCGAAGATGGAAAGTAACTGACAACCCCCATTCACCGCAAAAAAAAGTGCGCGCGATGGTGACCTGCTTCAAGAACCCGCGCACCGTGCTCGCGGAGGCGTACCGCTCGCTGGCGCCGGGGGGCTTCATCGAGATCCGCGACCCGATCCTGCCCTTCGCCTTCCTGACGCCGCCGCCCGAGGGGTGTGCGCTGCAGGCCTGGTGCGAGCGGCTCATGGAGGCGGCGGCGCTTGCCGGCCGCGACTGGGGCGTCGCGACGCGGTACGCGGCGATGCTGGGCGAGATCGGCTTCGTCGAGGTGACGGAGCGCCGCGAGGCCATCGCCCTGAGCCCCTGGGTCAAGGGCACCCACAACAAGCACCTCAGCCTCCTGCTGCAGCACGACGTGCTCAACATGCTTGAGCCCATGTGCATGGCGCTCTTCACGCGCGTGCTGGGCTGGGACGCCAAGAGGGTGCTGGACTGCCTGGAGCTCGTCAAGCGGGACGTCCAGAACACGAAGATCCATGCGTTTTCCGAGGGGTGAGTCGAAGCCTTTCTTGATGACCCTCTATTCGGTTTCCTCCTTCGCCCCTTCGCATGGTGGACCTTATTGGCTCGCGACTGACGTATCTTGTAGGGTTCATATATACGCTCAGAAGCCTTGGTAAAGGACCTGCTAGCTATTTGGCTATCTTTTCTTAGGTTTTTTTTGCATAAGAGGTGTTCGTCTGGTGGTAATAGTATCTGTAAGAACTATTTTCGGAAAGAACCATGTATTACACAAATATAAAGTTCAAGTCTGATCCCAAGTCTCCCCGTATCCCGTATTTCCGATGTCCTCTATGTTCACCTCTCCCATGTCACCCGCCCAGCCCGTGGTCATCGTAGCCCAGAGGTCATGATACATCAACGTCTTGTCCTCGAAGGGCCCCGTGCCCAGTCCCAGCTGCCCCGCCGGTCCGGAAAACGGAGTCCCGGGATCGATGCCGAAGGCGCTCGACACGGTGTTGTCCGTCACCACCCCCGAGCTGCCCGTCTGGCTCATCGCCTGGGACCCGGCACTCTGCTGGCCCGCCCACAGAGGGATGTACTGCTCCAGGCTCCCGTTCAGCATCGGGCACAGGGACCGGAAGTCTCTGCCGGCCCACTCCTCGCCCGCGGCCGCGGCGGGCATGGCCTCGAGCGCCGCGCTCTTCTCCTCGAACTTGCGCTTCACCGACCGGAGCACGACCTTGAGGGCGGAGACGGCATCGCTCGTCCTCGGCTTCTTGGCGGCGGTGCCCGCCGCGGCGCCCCCTCCGGCCTTGCCTCCCGGGTCCTCCCGGGCGTCGTCCCCCTCGGTCAGCCGCCGCAGCGTCTCCCCGAGCGCGAGGATCCGCCGTCCATGCGCGACGTCGTAGTCGCGGCAGATGGCCAGCATCGGGAACGAGAGGCGGTAGGAGATGATGACGGTGACGATGAAGCGCCCGAAGTCGGCGCCAGTGAGCCCGCTGAGCGCCCGCGGGGGCAGGGACACGATGTGGTCGAAGATGGCGCGCGCCTTGTGCGCGGCGCGGAGCAGGCGCTCCGCGGAGACCGTCTCGGTGACGTCCTTGGCGCCGAGCCGGCGCGGTATGCGGAATAGCGGCGCCGCGATGACGAAGGCCTCGGCCAGCTGGGATGCCAGGAAGATGCTTGCTGTGAAATCGAGTTAGCTCTCGGTCCCTGTCCCACGCGTGCTCTATATGTTGGTGATGAGACGGGGCGGGGGACGATGCGTGGGTCGCGGTTCCGCATGGGAACCCGAAGAGGCGGCGCGGAGAGGCGGAAAAGAGCCAATAGAAAATAGGAAAAGCTAGGGAACCTACTCTCTGAGGCGTAGCTCTCCGGCATCCTCGCTCGGAAGTCCCGGAACTGCGCCTCGAGGCCGACGCGCACGAGGTTCCGCTGCATCTCGCTCTGGTGGTCCCGGGGCCCGCGCTCGAAGTCGCGCTGCACCGCGACGAGCTCCTCGAAGGTGTGCTGCAGGCGCACGAGCCAGACGAGGTGATGATCCTGCGCCAGCTCGCTGTGCTGCTCCAGCGCGTCGGCGCACCGCGCCAGCTGTGGACTGTATCGCAGAGAAGAGGGGGGTTTACCCCATGTCACCGTGAACCTGGATCGTCGTTAGCATCGCATGAGGAGGAAATAGTGCCTGGGACGTGGAGATGAATTTTTGGCGGCGGGTGGGATCGAGAACGGACTCACGTAGACATGGAGTAATAGCAACCGAGAAGGCCACGGATGCTATCCATTGTGCGGGCGCGCTCCTCGGGCGAGGTGAAGAACAGATCGGGCGCGGGCTCTTGCTCCATTTCGAGATCGTGAACTATGTCGACTGCCATTCGCAGATACTGGAATGCCTGCCTGTTTTTCGGCCTGACGTGGAACGGATACCTACGGAGATGCAGCTGTTAGTAAAGCCTTACAATTCAACAACCATTCTCCTACACCACGAAAACTCTCCATGCACTTCACGAGAGATACTTAGTGATATCTACCGAACCACTAGGTCAGGAAACGGCGCTCGATACGAGCCACACTTACCAAGAGCAATATATCAATACGCCTCGAAGCAACTCCAACGACCGCTCTCCGCCCGCCACGAATTTGAGGCCGAGGACCTTGCGGAACTCCTCGTCGTACAGACTATGGCCCTGGAGACTATTCGAGCAGCTCGTCACAGCGAGGATGGCCAGCAAGATGAACGGGGAGTTCTTGGCGAGCGATCTCACGCTCTCGGTCTCGGGGAGCACGAAGAACGGCAGGTGAGGCAGCATGCCGCGGAAGGCGGCCAGGAGCTTCGTGGCGCTGTCGAGGTTGAACTGCGGCTTGATGCCGAGGTCCAGCATGGGCTTGGACTTCTGGGCCGCTGGGCCGCCGCCACCCGCAGAGGATGCGGCCCGGGAGGAGCTCGTCCCGGACGGCGCGGCAGACGGCGAGGATGAGGACATGTCGTTGAAGCTGAAAGTTTTATGCTGCTCGGGCACGTGGCCGCGGACGAGGTCCATGAGGTCGCCGCCCGCCTGCTGCTGCTGCTGCTCGTCTTCATCATCTCCGCTGTTGAGTACTAGGTCGTCCAGGAAGCGCTCGTGCTTCTCCCGCAACATCTCGAAGCTGTCACCGGGATCCGCCTCCACCGGCATCTCAAAGTCAATGCTGAAGGTCTTGCTCGGACCAGGCGGCGGAGGGAGGGCAGCTGCCTCGGAATTCCTTGCGGTACGGTGTCAGTTCTCTCGACAGGGGGGGGGGGGGGGTCCGCGGTTGGCTACGGCGACATGTTGAAGGGAGACGAGAGGGATAGTGGACGAACGGAGAAACAAGGCGCAAAAAAAGAAATATATAGAGGAGAGTACAGTAAGGAGACTAAGCCGCGGCCAGCACAACGAACATGCAGACAACAAGCGCAAAGGTACAGGGAGAAAGGATAGGGGGGACACTCACGCTCGTAGCGCGGCCTTGGGTCGCCGGGTACGCGGACCCGTGCGGAAAATACATTCCCGCTTGAACTCGGAGCATCTGGGATCCATTAGCGAGTCGGTCGCTGCAACCGGGCTTCGTGCCCGTTCTCGCTCCCCTGTCGGCGAGCCAGCGCAGGTGGATGGGCCGCTGCCCGCGCAGACAGAAGGATAGGATGGGATGGATGGCGCCATACCTCTTGCAGATATCGGGCTCAGGCCCTGACTGGCACTTCGTCTTGGCTGCGCGACATGCCTCGCAGGCGTAGCTCATCTTCTGCCGGCCGTGGGGCGTGGCGGCGGGCTGCTTTGGCTCCATGGCACGAAAAAAGAACGTATGGGCCGAGGGTGAGAAATGGGTTTCGCGCGAGACGCGAGACAGGACGACGTGTGTGTGTGTGTGTGTGCAGCCGGTAGGATAGCCGATGGCAGGCGACCCGGGCGTCAGCTCGAGTTGCCCACATGGAAAGCTCCGGGCCTGATCGGGGTTTGGAATGCGGAGAATGATTGGCGTTGCGACTCCACGTCCCCGTTTTGTCCTCCGCATCAGCACGGCGCTGTTCTTGCTACCTCGTGTCTGGTTAGTTTAATCTCGCCCTCGGGAGCGTCATACTGTGCGCGAGCTAGCGAATCTGGAAGGCGATTCTCGACCAGGGAGTTAAGTTAACATGTCTTCATACGACTCGGCTCTGTCAAGTCCCCATCGCTTCGTTGCTTGTTGTGTGCATTTTCAACTGGGCGGATGCAACAAACCTATGTGTGCCTCCAGATAGGCGGGGTGGCCAGTGTCTGAAAATATATCCTGGATTGCAAGTAGTTTGGACCACATGATAACGGTATCTGTCTGTGATGATGATAACTGCAGTCAATTTTGCGCCGGCGTATGTATGTAGGTATCTAGCCTCCAACTCCGATGCCACCATACCGGTCCCGTGCAAATGCAACCTCGTAAGAAACCGCCAGAACCCGAGAGACGCCATTCAAATCCCAGAATAGATACCTAGCTATCGTTGATCCTTTTTGTCCGCCATTCATTTACGAAGACTGACCGTAACCCCGACGACGACGCCCACAATTATCAGGACGGCGAGGATGGAAGCCCCCACAATCAGCTTGATGTTCCGCGCTCGCCGGCGCTGGGATTTTGTGGCCGGCTTCTCCTTCATGGCGATGGCCGCATACCCGGGTGTGCCACCCCGTCCCTGCTCGGCGGCGTCGTCGTCATCGCTCCACCACCCGGACCGCTGCTCCTCGGGCCCGCGGATGGGCGTGTGGGAATCGGCGAGACTGGCGCGCGGCGAAGCGATATAAGAATCGTGGTTGCCGGCATGGCCCGACATCCGCGCAGACGACGAAGAGATGGATTCCTTGTTTGCGACGTGGTACGAATACGAACTCGACCGCACGGCATTCGCGCCCTGTGATCGGCTGACGTGGTGTCTCTGTGGAACATTATGGACGACGGATGGCTTTTGCAATGGCCAGTCGCTTCCTTCGTAGTCCGCCGCTACCGTCCATATCTGGGGGTATGAGAGTGTCTCGGGGCTTTGGACAAGTGGTCGGCTGCTGATGCTCCCGTCACCCCTTTGCGTATGCACACCGTCTGTATAGGAGGCTGTTCGCCGCCTGTTACCCCTGTCTTGCGGTAGACTCGGACTCCGCAACCGCGGCACTTGGATTTGGGTCTGGATAGACTGGGGGGATGGCTCTTCCACGACCTGCTCCATATGCATTGGAACGTGCGTCTGCTGATACGTGTTCACGCTCATCTGTGTCTCGGCGAGGGGGGCTCTCGAAGTTGGTAGCCCGGGGAGAGCCGATGTCCAGTTCGTCAGAGTGGGCGTCCGTGGTGATGGTGGCGCTGTCGCCGTCACTGTGGTGAGGGTATTCTGCGAGTAGATCGAGCTCACCGGTCGCGGTCTTGACGCGGCCAGGGTGTTGCCGGTAGTGCTTTGCGAGTAAACCGAACTCCTCGAAGCCACCGAGTTGGAAGCATGCAAGGACACCAGCGATATCACGTTGACGGGACTAGACATGATGCCGTCGGCAGAGGGTGGTATGGGGAATAGCGATGGTGAAGGCGATACGGGCGTCGTGTCCGCCGTCGCGGGCATAGCGCTGATTATAGGTAACGATGACACCCTCGCCCGATCTGTTGACGACGATGTCAAGGCCTCGCCCGTTGCCACTACGGGCTCTGCTTCCACGACACACTTGGCCGACGAGAAGAGTGGCTTGGGGACTAGAGGAGAATTCCCTGTCCTGGGCACCCTCGACTTCCATTTATCTAGCTCTGGTGCCCCTGATCCGGTTGCCGAGTGTGAGGGCTTTCGGATCGGCAAGTAGTCCTGTGCTGGAGACGGGGGGATGACTGGTGACTCCGTCATCTCACTCCCTTCCTGTCATGCCTTGAAGTTAGCATGGCGATTGATGCCAGCGCACGCGATGGAGCGAAGTAGAGAGCCATGATTGTATATGGAGTACGTACCCGACTAATGTTATAGAATGAGCCATCCATTGTAGAAACCCGTGTCTCTTGTTTTCGTATGTCGCCGGCGAATCGACTCATTAACCCTTCTGGTGCACTGTCCCTTCTCTTAGTACCGATTAATCCCCCTTGCCCTTCTTTTTATCGTGCTGAAAGCAATCGCATCGGACCGGCGAAAAGTGTTGTGCAGTGTTTCGCGCAGCCATGTGGCTCGGGGCGTGTGCATTCTTCTATATGCTCGTCCCGAACCTCGAAGGCTCACGGATCATCGTCGCACACGCCGCATCCCAGAAGCACATGGTTTGCTTGGGATTAGGGTGACATCGCGATCATCTAAAAAATCCTATGTTTATATTTAGAGGAGCTGGGGAGTAAGAAAACGCCACTCTTTTGCCGTCTTGGGTTAAGCCCCCCCATCCTTCGGGTCCGGTGTCATGACGAAAACCACCTGGCCTCCAAGCCCAACACACACGTCGTCAGCTTGGCGGCCCTACAATAGTGTGCCGGCTACACTAATACATAGGCTCAGCAGCGCACTTATTACACATTTCAAGGTGCCGACATACCTTGCGAGATGTACCGGAGGAGCTGCGCTAGACCTCAGCGGGCAGCCCGGGGTTGCCATATTCCCCCGTGGCACAGCTCATCTAACGTTAGTGCATCACGCTACCAGCCACGGATTTGTCCGCACATATTGCCGTGTCAGATTTTAGTGATGGGAATTCTGCTCGGAGCGCGGTGGGATTACCTGCGTTGGTTCGGGAAGGGCGTTATTCTCCTGGTGTTGTGCATTGCGTTGCATGTCTGTCTGCTGCTAAACCCAGCATCCATCTTTTTCCAGCGCGCAAGATCACTCAAGACTGAGACTGCCTATGTCTAATCACTTAGACTTACTATACAGACTACCTCATCTAAGAGGTAGGCACTAGCCTAGAGAGCACAGCTAAGCCAGCTAGAAGTGTTCTGCCTTACTCATCAATCGGAGCCGGTTAGAGCGTATCGGCAGCCGAGATTTATACTTGCCTCTCACTGCCGCAAGTATAACAAATCCCGGCTTACATCTCGTCAAGCAAGGATATTCCCGCGACGGTCCTATTTGCGTCGAGAGAGAAACATCCGCGAGATGGGTTTTTCCTCTACATGCAAAACCAGTACTTTTTAGATAGCAACCGAGACACCAAATATCAATACTACCTATCTAGGTAGTTCAGACGTGGAAACCTACTTGTGTCATAAGAATGTTCGGTTGGCGAACAGACCAATTGGAGATTCGGTCAATTCTACGTACGGGAGTTGTCTACCGGGCATCAGGCCATGCATGCATCATGCCGGCTGATCCTAGTAGTGTGCACCTATTTTTGGCACAAGCCATGCCAAATGTCTCGGAGGTCCGCAACCACAAAAGATCGAGAACCCCCTCAGACACAAATCGATTTACCTGTGAGCTGTTGGCTCATATCAGCTGTATCTTCCTTGGCCTTGCGTGCAGATTCCCCTGTTCAAGATAATGCACGGTTTTTTTCTCCCAATAACACTGCGCGTGAATGGCGTTTCCGATGCGCCAAGACCCTTCTACAGCGTAAGCACTCAGTATGGCTGATTAAGACTCTTTATTCTCTGCAAGTCAAGCACAAGCCATGTCTCTGGTATCTTACCTCTTGTCAATTCCTTTACCCTTTGTTCACTGTTTTTCTACTGCAGCAACGGGAGAACGGGAAGGGGGGGGGAACAAACTAATTAATCAATTTGTTTACCAAATCCAGAGTGTTTCCCCAATCCTGCGATTGCACGGCCACACAGCGCCATGGATAGCCTCCAGCCAGGCACAACAATAACGGCTTGTAGGTACGAGATAAGCAAACAATAACACAGTTAGCCAGCGCAGATGATTCTGAGCCCAGCGATGCCTTGTCATGGCCACTTTAGAAGGCCCACCATTCGGACGAAGAAGCTTGTCCTATCGACCACCTTCTTCGGGATGCAATCCGGGTTACAGTGGGTAGGTAAACCCTGCCCAAGAGTTGTGCCACCGACCCCCCGAGTTAGGTAGCATCGGGACGGACCGGACTTCCACGCCGAACGCAATCCGCCCTCCCGCTCCGCCGTTGAACTAGGTAGGCCGGGAAATCGGTAGAGCCCGGTAGGCATGCTGCTCCCCCCCGCTTCCTACAGATGGAACGGTGGAATGGGCAGAAGACCTTGGTTCTCCAGAACTATCTGAATACCTGACAGGCAGGTCTACCTGATAAAATACACTTCCAACTACCTAAAGGATACAGAGTTATCTTTGTGCACCTACATACAGGCAACCACACACGAGATCAGAGCCATATGCACCATCATTGACCAGAACCTTCTCCTGTCTCACATCTGGTGATTACGTCCGGCATGCTCCTCAACTCCCCGACAATCAAACCGCCAAACGTCACCACACCATCTGTCCTGACCAATTCCCGGGGCCCAAGGAGCAACAGATCTTCACGACATCTGGCGCCCGGTTGACGCTCCTTTCGTCCCGATTCTACCCTGGGGAAGGGGTCCCGGGTGATCGCATCGCATAGTATTCTTCAGTATCATTCGATCCGTTGCTTCCCTCCGCCGGCCATTGTACTCTGGAGCGGTTTTGAAAAGGGGACATATCAGCGTGCTCATCCTCTTCCTGGCTCGCGCGGAAGCCGACTTTCATCCCATAGAGCCTCGAGAACGCAATATGCGTACCGAGGAATGTTGCCGCTTGCTAGCCGAGTCCACCTCCTTCCTGTACCGCGGCCACCTACTATATCCCCCGTCAAAGGCGTGATAGATGGCGTTCTCTGTGAGCGGTGTATGCTACTTCCTAATGACAAGAAATAGATGATTGCAGGTTAAGCTTGCATCGCTCTGAGAGAGCAATAGAATGGAAGAATATCCGTTCGTCATCCCGTCTCTATCTGCGTGAATTCCTCTCAAGCTAACCGAGCATAGGATGTATGAACACGGTCTGCCTTGTTAGAGGTGTCGGAATCTCTCTGGATTTTGCGACGTTATAAAGCAGGGAAGAAATATTATAAACGTATTAAAACAAATGTACTTGGGTCAGGTGGAAGAACCCACGAGCTTCTCACCATGAAAGTCTGTTTGTTTTGTCTTTTTCTTTCCCTCCCTCGATTCATAAGTACAGTCTTCGATCAACGCATCTCCCAATGCCGGAGACTCTGAATGACCGCCTTGAAATATCTAGGGCCAGTCTTCTCCTCAGGCATACTATCACGTCCGCTATTCAGGGCGTGCAATCCGTTTCAGTGGCTCGCCCCTAACGTATGCATTCATCTTAGTGCGTTGGACCCTGTATCGGTCACATCCATTGAAGTTGGTATCCTAACGTGACGTAACTAGCCGAAAAGAAGTCCATCTCGCATATTAATTTAACTGTCGATGCCTATCCCAGGCACCGATCCTTCTGGTATCTAGCTAAATAAGACATGGAACAGGTAAGAACTCTTGTAGACTCTAGATAACAAAAGCGAGCCGATTTGTACAACGAGGGGAAGGAATTTTAGATCAGAACTTTGTCCGGCAATTAACCTCTCCCCAATGGGCCGCGAAAATCCTGCTTTTTGCTGTCTTTCAAATGCCGGAAACAAATTGGGGGTATGCTTTATTTGGATCGATTATGTCAAATGCAACTTCGGGCACCGCCGGCTGCGCTCGTCTTTGCGCAAATGCATCGTCTACGTCTAATACTCGTGATGCGTCATCACGTCATTGCCCTCTTCCATCCAACCTAGGATTTCTTTCCGGCCCCGCCTACTCTGCCGGCGCCCACATCCACAAACAACTCAACAAGGTCAACTGAGTTGCTCCCACCTATTGTGATGTTTCGTGCTTGGTCCACTTCTGTATCTGACTCGACAGAGTTAAAGAAATCCTGGAGGGAATTCTGTGCCACTGATGCTTCGTCCACGGATTTCTCCTGCAAAACAAAAAGAACCGCTATGCGCGCAAAGTCAACCACCGCGTCGCTAGCGGTGAAAGTACCCGTGGGTTGTGTCGTAGGCGGTATGGTAATCGATGTCGTCGGCGTGGTCTGTGTGGTGCCCGGCGTAGCAGTCTGCTTGGTAGTGGGGGTGGTGGTTGGCGCAGGAGTCGGCTTTGTCGTTTTGGACGAGGTTCTTGAGGAGCTAGTAGATGTTGATGGGGGGTCGGCAGTCGGATATCCAGTGGTACTGGGCCCGCCTATCGTAAAAATGGTTGCAACTATATGACCAGTCCCCCCTGGCGCGTCGAGCGTGATAGTGGCCTCGATTCCAGGGAGAAGAGTGAGTGTGATATCATCGTATAACGTCCCCCCGGCTTCTGCGGCTAGTGCAAGAGAACCATCGCCGTCGAAATTAACACCTTTACCTTGTTCATCCAGCGTTCGAAGCGACTGTCCGTTGAATGTTACCAACGCGTTCTCAGCGTTGCACGAAAGCCCAGCCGAGCTAAATTTCGAGATGATGGAAGCCGCGCTGAGAGGAATCGAAAAGTTCCTTTGCGCATCAAGCACAAGTCTTGGGATTGCCTGCCCGATTGTCACATTGCTAATCCTAGTCGCTTCGTCGGTTTCAAGTGTTGTTGTTGTGCAGCCTTGTGTGGCCGGGGTGGTACAGTTCCTCCCAATAAAGCCATTGGAGCAGATGCAAGAGCATACACCTTGGCTAATAACGCTTGTTCCGCCATTGGCACATGGTAACTGTTGCATGCAATTTGGTCCCTGTTGTGCGTTGTTTCTGTTGATAAGCTCGATGGGGATCACGACAGCAGCAACGATAATAATTATAACGAGGAATAGCGCAAGCAACAACCCCCAGAGAGGAAGGCCACAATACCGGCGACGATTTTTGGGCTTTTCAGATGCATCCGAGTCAATGGGGGGTTCCCGCCCTCTGCCTGGTACACCTGAAGCACGCCGAGGTAACGGCCACGAAAGAGCGCTCTGTCGCATACTACGTCGGCTCGCCGGAGGCGGAAATGCGGCGAGCATGTCCGAAAGGCCAGACTGATGTTTATCCATCTCATCTGTAGCACCTGTTAGCATGATTCTGTATGTGGATCCTATTAGATGTGACGAACAATATTCGGTTTTCTCGGCATCCCCGCCATATATCTCCTCGGGAAAATCGAGATCGTCAAAGCGACTGGCAGGCCTTTTACCCCTATCCATCAGCGTTGCTAGCCTGGTTGCTCGTCGAATTAAATCCGGCAGACTCGTTAGACTACCTCGCGCCTCGGCGACTCTGACTGCATCGATATCAAGACGTGGTGGCCTGCGGAGGCCTGAAAATCTCGACGGCCTTAGTTGTGGATCCAATCTCGGCACTGTTGAAGGGTCTGTAGCGCTTGCGCTTTCAAACGCATTTAACATAGAGTCAGCAGTTAATCCTGAACCTGCGGTATTTTTGGAATTGGTTTGTATCGAAGAACTAGATGAGCCTTCAACGTAGCCAGTACCACCCGCGAATGGTGTGCCTTGTATGGGCTTTGGAGAAGGCCGCTGTGACGTCTTATCAGTAGCCTTGGTGTTAACAAGAGACGGCTTCCCCCTCTTCCCTATACTTGCACTTCTCACCAGGCGACTATCATCCGCGTCATCGCTAATAACCGACTCTTCCGCTATTATTTCGTCAAAGTAACCATCATCTTGACTGCTTGGCGACAGACTCCCAAAACTCTCTGGAATTGCAGCGCTGGAAGCATAAGAGGTATGCGATTTGATTCTTGGGCTCTCTTCCGGGATGGGAGACACAAATGAAGCGGTAGAATAGAACGACGAAGCGCCTCTTCGAGAAGATGGCGGAGGGCCGAGATTTACACTCCGTCTTGGTAGAGCACTAGGCGCTGCCACGGGCAGGGGAAAATCAGGTATTGTTCCAACTGACGAAAGCGTAGAAGGCCTGGACGATTGGGTACCAGGTGTCTCGGGAGATAAAGGTTCGATAGACCCCGAGCTTTGCGGTGCATACTGGAAAGTGGGTGTCGGGTCTTGAACGCGGGAGCTGTCGAGAATCGAGGGTACTCTGCTAGGTCGAGGAGGCCGCTGCGGTGGCTGTGACCGCCCGGGTGGTGGTCGATAAGGTTCAGAGTCCACCGAAACGGGTGTTGCAATAGAGCCAGAAAGGGGCCACTGAGGAACGGGCATAGGATTGGAAATCGCCATACCGATGACTCCATCTTTCGTTTGCAGTCCGGAGGGCGCTTGGGGCCGCCTGGTTACTTTTGAGGGGTCGGTCGTAACAGGAGGCGGTCCTCTAGTTATGCCAGCTTGAGCTTGTTCTCTTGCCCTTTTCACGGATCCTCCCATCCTCGACGACTCATCCCGATTTCTCGCATTTTCCGACTGACTCATTGAAGACGAGATTTAAGGGTCTCGCAGATCCAGATCGAACCCTCGGGGTCCTACGGGTCACCAGCCGTATCCCACCGTATTATAATCCCGAAGACACAATATCAGGTGCATACGGACGCCCCAACTGGAATCCGAAACCCAGGATTTCGAGATGCCGGCAGCCGCAGAGAGAAGTACGCAAGCGGTTGGCGTCGCACAGAACGATACTCGGAAAGACTGGTTAGACAAGCCTTGGGCCGACGCGCAAAATAAACGAGACACAGGGATCGGGAAGAGGCTGCTATAAGTCGGCGTTCGGTCGTGGAACCAATGGTGTTGAGGAATATCCTATACACGAGCCCGCAGTGCCATCAAGTCCGGTGCGACACTAAGATTAAAAAAAAAAAAAAACAATGGCGACAAAGATCGACTTGACACGGAAATTGGTAATATACAGTAGAGCACAAGGCTGTGTCCTGGAGAGTGCAGCAAACTAGAGATCATTAATTAGTCTAAGGTAATCATCAAGAAGATGGGATGTGATGCGATGGTATGCGCAAATACACATGCAGGGAATAGCGGAGGGAGGTGTTGAAGTCTGAGAAGCGACTGGGTACAGTGAGTGGCTGAAGTGGATGGCTGGCTAATGCAGATGCAGATGCAGAATGCGACCCCAACACCGGACTGCAGCCAAGAATCGATACTCGGGTATTCTATGGTCTGCCCACACAAGATGATGAACCGGAGCGGACCGAAACAGGAAGGCCTGGCACTGCTGGGGACGGGGGTGCAAAGCCGAGAGAGAGCGTGGGCACGTACTTCAGATGTTCCGACGCATTCGACACACTCGAGCCTCCTGAGAATTGCCGGCTGCCGGTTGTTTCGCGCAAGCTTGAGCCGGGAAAGAATGACGATGTTAGAGAGAGCACGCCCAGCGGCAAGATTGGCAGCAGCCGCTGAGTGCTGTGTCTGGCGGAGAAATAAATACAGCGGCGACTGCTTGGCCCCCTCGAGGGATGAAGAGAGCGGCGACGCGGTAGTCGGCGAAGGCGGCAATGGAGGAGGAAGAACCAACAAGGGATGGGGATAACGAAGCCTGGCGGTCGCACAGCGCGCTGGTATCCAAGTGATACGGAAGGAGAGGCGTGGTGGTGTTACTCGGACACCTTTCGCGTTTCAAGTTGGGTTGATGGGGCAGCTCAGGATCGAGAGCGAGACTGACGGGGCCGGGCCGCCAAGTGAGGATGGTCTGGGGCAGCGGTGATCACGAGGACAATCAAGCGTCGAGCGGGCTGAATCCTTAGAGAGAGGGCGAGAGGGAGCGAGCGAGCGTGTGTGCGTGTGAAGCCGCCAAATAGTACAAGTAGTGCCGTCCCGTGTGTTATCGGCCGGCGCAGCAGAAATGAAAATAAACGAGTGACGGGCGTACGAGCACGCTTGGTCTTGGTGGTGGACACAAAGGCACGCGAGACGTACGAGGAGAAGAGAACACCCTCGAGGCGGCAACGACGTTGGGCATGCACAAGACAGACGAAGGCAAAGAGAGAGAGCAGACGAAGAAGGACAAGACAAGGGAAATGGGAAGTCTACAAAGTGACCAGCCAGAGGCACCGGATCGATCGTGGGATCAATCAAGCAGCAGCCACTGTGGCCAAGGCCTATCTAGATAGAGTAGGTAGAGTAACCACTTATTACCTACCTAGGTACCTTACCTACCTGTACGGTACTGTACCTGACGTAGCAGTGCGAGCAGGCCGAGCAGGCAGCGAGCGTTTGCTGTGGTTTGATTAAGCAAGGACCGCCTCGCCCGCCCCTGACGGCTCCGACTGCCTGGTTGTTATTCGCTCACCAGCAAATGAATTACTGTATCCGAGAGCATGAACCCGGGAAGGAAGTCCACACGACCCCCGTTGGCACCCGTTGACACCGGTTGACAAGGTTGACAACGGCCGCGAGCCACTGGCGCCGCCACCGACCATTCTCATTTGCTACCATGTACCTACCTCTACCTCGTTTGCTGTGAGCAGCAGCCCGTCCAGAAAAGAATCAAAAGAATCGAAGACGTGCAGCTGCAGCCCAATCAGTTGCAGACCAGAACGTGCCGACCACGACGGGGTTTCAGATGATGTGCACACGACATGCTGCAATGAGCTGCAATGACGGCGAGTACCGTATCTGGTAGGCTGGTAGGCAGGTCGGCGGGCAGCCAGCGCTCCACAGGGGCTGCCCAGGCGAGCTAGACAGGGGTGGACGCAACAATGGCGCAACCATGCTTGGGACTCTCCAGCCAATCGCGCGCCCGTGCCTGAAACTCAAAACACTAGCGTCCGTGGCTTGCCAAGCGGCCCCGGGGGCCATCGACTTACCTACCTACTCGGCTCTATCTACGGCTCTTCGCCCCGACTTCTCCTCTGCCCTGGGCATCTCTCTGGCATGTGCCGAGTATCACGTCCTTATCCATCCCCGTGTGGCTATCGACTCGCCGTCAGCCTCCTTTTCTTCCACTGCTGTGCTGTGCCTTGCTGCGCCGTGCGCCCCCGCGACGCCACGTTCATAAACCCCCCGATTTAGAAGCTCGACTCGATCACATTGTGCGCGTCGTGTTCTCAGACGAGCTGGATGCGAGACGGCCACGCCCACGTGAGGCCCATCCTCTCGGTGCGTGTTACCTAATCTCCGAAAAGTCAGCTGTGCGAGGTACGTACATAGTAGTAGTAGATGTACCTACTGCGTCTTTACCCCCAGTCTCGACTTGATACCTACCTAACGGGCCACTCGTATGCGCTAGCTACTTTAGCGTGGCCTAATTCTCGCGTAAATAGTTAAGTAGCCATGTGGCTGCAACTAAACGCCCGACTATCTGGTAGACTATTGCTCATAGTATTCAGTCACATGATTGTAGCGTCAGTGCGGAAAACTAACGGCTGCTACAATAAGAAAACCTGATTGCAAACAATACTTGTACCCTCCAGGTCATCGTTCAGCGCGGTTCTCTCTACTGAATCGGCGCATGAGCACCGAGTCGGCTCCTAACTACAATTTCCTTCAGCGAACTCATCACCAGTCTTTATTACTGCGCGCGAGCAACGCCATCCATCCTCATACAACAGATCTGCAGCGCCGCACCACGAGACTATCAGAAGCAGAGCGTTGTTGAGGCGGAGGCTTAGCCACCTGCGGCCATTTACGAATATGTGGCACTATACAAAAAAACATGGCGTTGGCCCTGGCTACGAACGCAGGGAGCTAACCATTAAACCTAAAAAAACACTCGGCTTGATTACATAGCTATTTATAGCCTGGCTTTCATTTACACCCGGAGTAGCTTGGTATTCTTTCTTCTGTCTGCGTGGCTATTTTAGCAGCAGTCTCCTCACCTGCTTACAGAAAACAGTCTGTTCTGTCCAGTCTCGGGCGACCCCGCCTTTCCCCTAGATCAACGTCTTGGTTTTATATGTTCATGTTGAGGGGAATGGGCATGTGGGAAGGGGTCGAACGATTACTACAAGCGGGGAAAACTGCAATGCTACCTTGATCAGACCATAGCCACGCACCTGACTCCTTTAAAAGGCAACGCCAGTGAAATACAACTAACACTTGATCAAAGTCTCTTACTAGTAATCTTCACTCTTCATTCGTATTTAATCAATTGCCAAGATGCGCCATCTTACCTACCGGACATATATATAGTCGATATACGATACTATTGCTGCGGTTGGCTGCTTAGAGATTGCCCACTCTTCCCAGCCTACCTGACTAAGCACCTCTCTGCTTCTGAGCTTACTTGTCAAGGCCGGCCCTGCGACTTTTTCTGTGGCCGGGGGGTGTGCCCCCGGCTGCTCCTTTAACTAGATCTCTGCGTTCCAACTCCACCCAATCACACCCATTCGAGTTAACGAGCCCCTGGCCCGGCAACACGTAATCCCACGCGGTGAACGAGTATATGAATGCCCCGCAGACCGGGGCTCCCTCTTCCGAGGCGGTATACAGCAGCCCGCAGACGCCGCCGCCGGCCATCGCGGCGCCGCACCCCTCGTTGTCGAGGCAGGCCTGGCAGCATGCGGTGTAGTCCCGGCCCCAGGGGTCTTTGCTGTTGTAGATGACGATGGTCCGGTCCGCGTACGTCCCCGACAGGAGTCCCCGGCCGTCGATATCCCCAATCAGATTCGTCGGCGCGCACCTGGCGTCCAGGGTCTTGGTGTAAGTCGGCTCCGGGCACGGCACGGTGGCCGTCGTCGTCACCCCGGCCAGTACCCACGTCGTGCGAGTTGACGTTACGGATGTCAGGGTGATGTATGCGGTGCCGAAATCGACCACGTAAGTAACCGTCGACGTGGTTAGCGGGATAGTCGTAGTGGGTGTGACTGTGGTTGTCACGGATCCGGATGTCTCGGTTGGGTGCAATATTTGGTAGTACGACGTGGCCGTTGTGCAGAAGGCCGCAGTTGGGTACGTGGAAGGGACTGTGGTAGACTGGCCGGATATTGGCGAGTACGTGCCCGTATCTATGATATTGAAATGTCAGTATTTGAGTCAACACAACATGTAAGTGTATATAAGGTCAAAACTGAGAAAAGAGAGAGCTTATATGCTCTTAATAGATTGCGGCGGTTCTAGAGCTCTGGCAATAGGGGAAGCCAGGCTGCTAAACTCACACTCAGTCACGGTAGTAGGCTTGGCTCCATTGGCGCAAACCGTGGCCGCAAATGTAGCTGTAGCGATGGTCTTCCAGAACAGCGCGCCTTGAGTCCACGTAGATACCGTCCCGGTGTGGTCTGTATAAGTGGTATAAGTTGTCGTGTATACTGTCGCCGTTACAGTTGTGGGAGCGCTGACGGTAATGGTTGAAGGCACGGTCACGGTATCCCTGGTCTCCCTTATATTGAGACTGGTATGAACCGTCTGGGTGGGTACCGGTGTGAGTGGCACTCCGCCGCTGCCGTAGTTATAAGAGCACGAGGAACCAGTATGACTCGAGATGAATGTGATAGTAGTGGCGATGGTGAGGCTGCCGTAGATGGCAGCGCTCAGAAAAAGACTCTGAAGCATCTTGAGATGTATGAAAGCACAGTGGATACTATGCTTGCTCCTTGTGGTAATCTCGTCCACGAGGGCGCCAGCGCCGATATTGATGGTTCATGTGAAAGTATTTAAGTCAAGATTTTGGAGAAACGGTGGCAAGCCTGTGTGCGCGGGGTTGGGTCATTGTTTTCGATTTCTAATCATTACTTGAGCGTGCATATGTATAGTATGTCAACTATCGTATGAAAATTTGTTTTCTTCTAGAAGTGTAGTATGTTATATCGAAGGGTATGGATATGGGGGATAATGCTATGGAATGCATCCGTAGTAGGAAACTCGGAACAGCGTTTTCACACGAGCACCACGTGTGTTTGGGAAACCTGAACGGAAACCGTCTCCATAGGTACAGTGTTGCTGGTACTACATGAGCATTTTGATATAGGCTAAAGGCCTAAAAGTTGCCCGAATAGGAGTATGTCGAGTTCCAATTCGATCACGCGACCCAAAATCTAGAGTGCGTAGTCCTATTTAGATATACAAAAGTTCAACTCGGATCTGCATGGGATCAGATATGATTGTATGTGTATTCACTCAAATGGAACTTTTTTCTTTGAAAAAAAAAAAAAAAAAAAAAAAGAGATAGAAAAGTTTGAATTTAGAAAGTTTGCCATTCCTAAATTTACCCAAGCACACAAGTCAACCAAAGCCCTCATAATAATGACCAACGTCACAAACAAGGGTACCACTTAACCATGTCCTACCTATGCCAGGTCCTCGAGAATCAGGATAACTCATTAAAATTGATGATAAAGCCGTGCGAGCATATATACCAGAGTAGGTGTCACATTTTCAAATGTTGGTGGCAATGTAATGTAGGTTTGGTGCAACGCATTGTCAAATTAGTCTTACAGTGATTAAACCTTTTTCTACTTATTCTTAACAAATATATTCCTCGCAACCTTGCCGGCCCATTCGGCCATGATTCGTTTACTTTTCAAAGTCTCAGATAGCTCTACCAACTTTGGTCGGAGCGGAGACATTAGACTTTGCCGATTCCGGCGTTCGCTTTGACATAAGCTGGGACGGAAGCGACGTCCATAGGGTCAACTAGGTACTGCTTCTTCGCCGAGAACTTGCCAAGAACTTCCGCGTTGGCGACGTCGGGCCAGGCGCCAGAGTTGGAGGCTCTGTTCCATTCACAGATATAGCCGGTGTATCGGGAGCAAGCACTCGCCCGGGCCACCGTCGCGGTGGTCCACAGAGCACCACCTGATGTGAGGGACCCAGGGGTCATAGGCGTAGTAACTTGGTCGAAATAGTTACCTTCGAGGAGGCCGTACGAGGTCTTGTACACGTCGAAAGCGTGGCCGCCGATGTTCGAGAAGTAGTTGTTGAAGGCGTGGAAGTATTGCGTTGAAGCCGTGACGGTAGTTCCGTAGTGAGGCGCCCGGCCGGAAACGTCGTGGATGTGATTGTAGGCGAAGGTATAAAAGTCATCGAGACCGGCTAAGAGAAGAGTCCAGTAGTGCTTGCCGTTGCATCCCGAAGACCAGCTGGTGTTACCATCGAAGTCATTGTTCGAGATCGTCACCTTGCCTGCCTTCCCAAAGCCAGTGACAATCATTTGCCGGCCGATCAGAGAGAACTAACAAGATTTCTCAGTCAGCCAAGTCTCGCACATAGCAGGGGCGTAGGGGAAGTAAATACCTTGTTATGGTCGATCCAGATTCCGTCAGCGTCGTCGAGGGTGAGTGCGTCACCGCCCCAAACGTACTGTGGATTGATATTCGTGATGTGGATGTTCTGAATAATGACGTTCTTGTTCCCACCACGCACGCGGAGCCCCTTGCCTTTGATAACGCCCTTGCTACCTACACCGACAATGCTCTTATTGCTGCCAACATCAATAGGCTGGTAACCAGCGGTATCCCATGTGCATGACACAGCCGTGCCGTCTGAGCAAGTGGCGGCGATAGTCAATTGGCCCTTTGAGGTACCGCCAGAACACGTCGTAGTGCGTGTGCTGCAGCAATTCCCGGTGGTAGTACCTTCAGAGCCAGTGAAGTCCCACGTCCGGTCAATCATGATAGTACGGGCCGTACTGTCCGTAAGCCATTGCTTAAGCCTGTATCACACGCACGTCAACTTCAACTGATGCATTGGAATAAAGGCGTGTGTCAGGGGCGACTTACTGGGCAAGACTCGTAGGTGTTGCTGCTGCTGCAGACCCACCACCAGTAACGCCGGTAGCAAACCCGAAAGGTTTACCACTGACGCCAGCCGCATTGACGAGGTGCGGATATGCTCCAGCTAAAAGCGGGAGAAAGAGTTCCTTACGCATCTTGGGCTCAACGAACAGAGACCGTGTGGGAGAATGGCTTCCGTCGAGTGGAATCTAGGGGTTGTCGGTGGCGATGCAAGAATTGATAGAGCTTCATGTCGGAAACACGATAGATATATATATATTTGCTACCACTGCTTACGACCTCGCTCAGCTCCCGCACGGTCTCGAACACATCCAAGCTACCTCTTAGCCAGTGCATGGCAGTATCAGGGGGCGCAACTGGTGAACCCCTTCGCCATGAGATTAAGATTAGAGAAAGCGCTCGTTCAGAGGCGACGCTTTGGACGACGAACACGAAAGACCATTGATGGCAAAATAGCTCCGTCTTCCCCTGATGTTCACGCCGCTGCATCGACGGGCCGCGGATTAACTTGTTTGACGGGTCCGTTTTCCCCGATCAGTTAGATTGGCGTGGAGTTAGACAGTCCGTTACTAGTAAGCGGAAGGGCCGGAGGTTTCACTATGGAGACAGACGTCTTTGACACCGCATCTCGAATCCGATAGGACGCTGCCCTAAGATGTGCCTAAAGCGATCCCTAGAATCTGACCGGAAATTTCTCAAGCCGATTGCTAGAATACGAGGTTGCTAGCACACGTCATCTCACGTATACCGGTACACCTCTCCGGCCTACTTACAGTAGTTCTTCCTCTCAATTATAATTTATCACGAACATACGTACAACTACAATTACTACATCCGTATGCGTGCCCCCACATCTCTTGACACTGTCCCCCTCATTCAATTGCTTTGATCGGGTTTCCCTTCCCATTCCTCCCCACGCCAGTTCCACCCAAAGCAAAGCAATCCTGTCGGATGTCGTTCGAGTTATCACAATTCAAGAGCTATATTTCTTAAACCCCATGTTACCATGCTCTCAATTGAGACAATTCAGTCCGTAACATGTCTTCGAGCGGATACGTCGGTACCCTTATGAGTTACATGTACACAAGTTGAGGGAGCTGAAGTACAACAATCGCGGTATGCTTAAGCGAAGCTCTCAGACCTAGCAGCGAATGTCTTAGACATGGATCCTAGAAATGTATTATCTAGCGAAAAGGTGAGGCTGTTCAGAGTATTAGAACCCGTCGAAATTCGCTCGCAAAGCAAGAAACAGTGTCTCTCTACTGGTGACTTTGATCCTATATTAGACTATTACAGTTGAATAGAAGACCTGCCTTCCAAGCCCTCATTCTGAGCCCTTGGGATGACGGAAGATGCAAGGTAATTACCATTGCAGATGCAACGCTAATTAAGTAGATAGTCTCCCTTTTCATTAGCGCTATGGTTTATTGATCCTACTACTCCCTGGGCGAGCGCTAATTCTTTGGTGGGAACCTTGTGTAGACATGTCGGAGTTAGACTTTTGAGAAATCTGTTGTCGCCAGCATTCCCCGACACTCGGGAAAGAACACGACCTGCAAAACAATATAAAGTCTCATTGATTTACTATCAGAACATAAAGCGAGGAGACGTCTGTCGGCGAGTAAGCACAGTCTCTAAAATCCGAGTGCCCTTTGAGGATTTGAGAGTAGATTCCGTATTCGCGACTAGCTAGTTTGATACCTAGCACTACGCTAAGGCTGAGTGTCCCGTTCTTAAGGGTAGCAAATCCTTGAGCTCATCTATGTTAGGGCAGAATACAAGGGTATTTCTGGGGCTAAGTCTTTCCATCCAGTGTATGCAAGGAATAGTAGTAAGTAAAAAACTAGATGATGCCCTGAATGTGATGTAGAATGCCCCTAGCAGCTAGACTGCCTAGTATAGATTAGCAATCTGAACGTTGTACCCCAGTGAAACAATCTCGGCACCAGCCACTTCCTCAATCCAAGTTGACTGGAGAATCCACAGGTACTTCTGTGTTTTGTCTAAGAGGCATTGTGATACAATAATCTATAATCACTGTTTGTTAGACATGCGACTAGCACTAAGGAGAGCCGGCTTTCAGTTCCCTAAACACACTGGCACCACTTATTTTCGCTTATCACCACCGAGACTCCGGGTTATATTGCCACCACGTGACATCTTACCGACAAATTGGTATAAAACAAATAGCTTCGCAGGGAGACGGAGTAGCTGGACACCCTGCAAAAGGGATAATATCAGATGATTAAACTGCTATGAAGAATACTGTCAGCCAATAGCTTAATGGTTTTTTTTGGGAGGACTTTTAACCTGATACCCCCGCGCATCAAAAATTCTTTTCTTTTTATGCAGATTCGTTCATATGTATTACCCTAGGGCCGTATCCGTTCCGCAGGAAATTCATCAACCACGTGGTAGGTAATACGTGGCTCTGGAATTCTATAGACCTCGTAGCAACGGCCGATGTGACATTACACGGCAGGGTTTCATAGAGTTCGAGAATAGCTTTAAGCAGCTTGGAACCCCGTCAAAGATTTCATACATGCTGCGCATCCCGCTCTGAAGTTGGACTAATTGCTTGTTGGGTGGTAAAACTAGAGTTGGTCGGTAATTCAACTCAAAGGATTTCAGCAGGTCTTCACTGGTTTTAACATGACTGGAAAGCCGAGGTAATTGCACATACGCATTCGCAATCACTTACGAAGTGAATAGCCCTAGAAAACACGGCCGCCAATATGAAGCCAATAACCGACCTGTTAGTGGAGTAGTTATGGACAGAGCACCTGGAAGGCTACAGAGAAAATTCCGGCCGTAGCAGGTAGCAAACGGCGATTGCTATCTACCTGGCCCCAGAGACCTGGGTTGAGAACAGTCGTTAATTGCTAGCGGCTCCAACGAAGCTATAATAAGGGATGGCGAACTTGGGACGATTTATCAGCAAACTCTCGCTTGCCCACACGATATTATTCTCCTCCCCTCCAACGTCATTGACTTTTGAACTCTGTCGTTTTAGTTCCCGCATGGGTTCAAACCTTTAATGTGTAATCGAGTCTCTGGAGATACAGTTATTACTCTCTTCTCGAGCGATGACTCAAGCTATCGACAGCGTTACGTACGCGGCGCTCAGGACCGTATGGGTCTTGGTCGCCGTAACATTCATTTTCGTCCTGCTTCGCCTCTACATCCGTATCAAAGTCCTCGATGGGTACAGAGCAGATGATCTCTGTTACACTATAGCTTTTGTGAGTATCCATTATGTTACGCAAAGAGATCCAACCGTGGGGATAGCTTAGAAAGACAACGCGGGGTTCTACGAGCAACAATATGACTTACTAACGAGAGTATCTCTACGATAGTCATGCCTACTTATTTATGTTATCTTAGTCCAAGTGTCCGCTCAGTTTGGCTTTGGCCGGGAGGTCTCCGAAATAGAGTCACCGGACGACGTGACCCGAGCTATCCTTGCCGAGATGATCGGTCAGACTTTTCTCATCATAGGGAATGTCGCCTCAAAACTGGCTATAACATTTTTTCTTATCAAGCTGGCCAATAAACGCACACACAAGATTTCAATATGGCTACCAGTCATCGCTTTTGCCATCTTCGTTACCATTGCGCTGATAGTGTCCTGGTTATCGTGCCAGCCGACATCACATACTTGGGACCCAAGAGTCCCTGGAGAGTGCGCTGTCGATCCCACTCCAACAGCAGTCATCGCAGGCGGTATAAGCGTCCTCGTCGACTTTTGGTATGCAGGGTTTCCCTGGTATCTACTGGTAAGTAACACCGAGAAATCGTATTCGTCGAAGTCGTCGAAACTCCTTTAAGTCACTAGCTTCTTTTCTATCCCAAGGAATGGCAGGCGAGAACTTTGTACAAGGTCCTCGATCTCTCTTCGAGATCACTTGAAGCATTTCTTGCTAATTATATGACTATAGTGGGGGGTAAACATTGCCATGAAGCGGAAAATCACCATTCTCTTAAGTTTAAGTCTCGGCATCATGTAAGTAATTATTGATCTAGTGCAACCGGACGTTAGCAGAATAGTGTACTGACCAAGGATTATACTATTATAGTGCTGGGGTCTGTGGGATCAAGAGAGCCTCCGAGTTGAATAATCTAAGAAGCTCCAGCTATCTAAGTGAGTAACTGTTAATATTTTATTCCATATTTATAGCCCAACCCCCCACCAACGATATAAACGCTAGGTGGAGCGTTATTCGTGGCAAGAAGACGCAAATGCGTGAGATGAACTCTAATATGACTTGAGTAGAAGACACTGTCGAGTTAGTCGTCTGGCATGCGGCCGAGCTCTCAGTGACCCTGATAGCAATTGGGATCTCAATCTGTTTCCCGATATATGGACCTGCTCTAGATCGGCTGATCTCTGAAAGCGAATGGCTGTCTCGAATTTGTGGACAGAAAAGGGGGAAAAGGCTCGATAGAGACGTGGGCGTTTTCGGGTTGAACACCATTGGTGGCACGCCTTATTGCGGCAATGGACAGTAAGCGATCCACGTTTCTTATTTCTTACCTCGAGTCCCCGAGTCTCTATGGCTATGTCCTCATAGACTCCCGAGCCCAGCCAACTAAATTTCACAGCGATAGGTAATTGCTAACGACTGGCGTCTTATAGGGCATCCCTAAGAAACAGTAAGTTTGGGGAGAATAGAGACGTCTTAGACGGGCGTGACTCAATTGGCTTTGAGATTCTGGGCAAACAAAATGGGGAACCAACACGTCCTGGATTAAGAGAGGAACAAGGAGCATGGCAGTGCATCGGTGGGCGAGACAGCTGGGCGAGCCGAGATAATGTGGCTGATGGTATCATCGTGGTACGGAATGACATTGATATCCGCACGGATTTCCATGAGCGAGCGCTGAAAGATATCGCTAAGGCTGTTTAAAATCCAAGAAGAACAATAATTTGTTATAGCTAAGAAAAGAACCTGAACGCGTCTGTCAGATTGCATAGTTATATTTGCTCCAATAGACTGTTTTGGATATTCTCTTGGTTTGTGTTGCCCATACATCATTGTGTCGACAAACTCCCCGTGAAGAAGATACATTGTTTCGTCTGTCTAACTTGTCAAAGTGATTGTTGTATTCGCCCAAACTTTTGAAACAATGTTACTCACTTTGTTTGGCAGGCATACATATAAAAAATAATTTCCCAGACATGTTTCAAAAATTCTTGATGATTCCTTTGTCCTTCTGGGCAATTTTTAGTCGCGCCCGTCAGAAAAACTACCTACCTACCCCAAATTATGCCCAACATGTTCCGACAGTTCTCGCAGGTCTCTTTGGGGTTTACTCGTAGTATGATCCCCGTGCCAACAAGGCGAGCTTCTGGGGAGTCTTCGCGAATTTCTCCTTCCGGGTCGCCCATATCTTTAGCTCCGGAGTGGACAAAACACGCCGCTCTAAGAAGCAATGTCATGTTAACCCCTGAGGAGTGGTTTAACGTGAACCGCCGAATTATAAAGACTGTCGACGTAGTGCTTTCGTACGGTTATCTTATCCAAGGGCCGGGACCCAAGACTTACGAGCTTCACTCACATCTTGGAATCGCACTTGTGGCCGATATAATTATTAGGCCGATACAAAGACCCTGTTCACTGGCCGATCCTGCTCTACAGGAAAAGATCAGGACCATGGCACAAGACCCCACACATTACGAGTTCAGGCACACCTATCTCAACGGCCGGGTCTGGTTCTACTTTCGGATTATTGATACTCAAGTCGCCAGAGAGCCATTGGAAGATGACTGAGGCGCAACAAAGACGAAAGACACTAAAAAGTGACTGTGATCTTGCGTGACTACTTCACTCCGGAGACAAAACCACCTGACACGGACTGCCTACCAAGATATGGCTATCTTACCTGAACAAACTTAAGTTTCACTTATTGGCGGTTATTTATAGTAAAGTTAGAGTGATGTTACTTATATGCAAGAGCAGCAACACTGATTTCTCTTTATATTAACAGCATAGCTGACAATCGAACATAGGTAGTTTCTGAGATTATATCGGCAAAGACAAACGGAATAGACATGGAAGATTTTGCCCGAGTATCCAAATCACGGCCTGTAGAGCCAGATATGAGAGTTCTTGCTCTATTAGATATAATTTCCAATATATTCCAATATATTCCACTATCCGAGAAAACGGAGTTCGTCCAAAATGATGTTAATCTCATTGCCCGGAACACAGATGAATATGCCCGAGCATGATATTGAACAATTTGAGATAGTAATCACTAACGCTAACACAGGCCGCGTCCTGAGCGTTACCATTTATCAATAAACGACGACACGCCTCGTCCATATCCCCGGGCAATGAAGCTATGGATCCGGAACCACAAACTTGAAAGTAAGCCCGTATAGTATCATCTTGCCTTCCACTAAAAAGAATCGCGAGTCAGCATGCCCGTCCGTCCTATTTTACTTTCCATCCCCATTTCCACAACCCCTACTCACTTGGGTATCTAAGATGATAAAATGGTTAGGAGCTGGGAACAAGACGAGAAACTCACATCCTTCCTGCATCATGTCCCGCAGACCCTCGGTGACGCCGGGGTCGGTATGGCTCACTTCGTAGACCGTCCTGTCCCCCGCCGATAGGACGAGCACGACGCCCGTCCCGAGCTCGGCACCGAACCGAACGCTGTGGATGGGGGGCAGGCAGTCTATGCGGAAGCCCTTGCGCAGGATCCTCTCCGTCGTGATTTCGCAGAGCAGGGCCCAGTCAGCCTTCGTCTTGGCCCGGGACCTCGACGGCGTCGTGGGTGTCCGGGGGGCCGACATTTGGCCGCGAAAGTTGGAAATCGGGGACCGTGGCTGCGGGTGTACCGGCTACTTCCCGATGGGCGGTGCCCGGCGCGGGCGCTCTTTAGTTTGGGGTTTAAGTGGTATGTGCTGGAATAGGAGTCAATGGCGCCGATGCTGCTCTCCGTATTGCCAGGGAAGCTAGATCAAGATGTCTCTGGTACACGTCAGTCACCGACTTCCTGTGTTGGCTCGGTATAGACCTGAGCAAACACACAAGAGAATTGATGCGTGATTGTGCAGTGGGTGGGTGCCCTTGTCTGGGTGCACAGTCTTTGTTGACTCTGATGAAAGGCACTGCTAGATAGGCGGTGAGAGGGTTCTTTGATGATATGCGACAGCCAAAGGGGGTCCTCTGTGAAAGCCAGATGGACGTTCGCTACGGTTAGTACTGCCGTTACCAGCCTCCGTGGAACAAGGCAATGCTTTGAGCGCAATGTCTCATGAAATCGTGAGCCGGATCCGGGGGGGGGGGGGGGGGGGTCCTTTTTTAATGTTTATCGATTTGCTGGAAGCCAAAAGCTTCCGTCAGAAAATGCTGCTAAGTATTAAACCTTTAATCACAACGAAGTATTCGAAGA